>VXAZ01002730.1:1124892-1178178 GCA_013399875.1 Gymnorhina tibicen
CGGGGCGGGGGCGGCGGTGAGGGGATGGATAAGGACTGTGAGGGGACACACACACACACGCAGGGCCAGCGGCGCGCGAGCGCGCGCGGGGCCTGTTTCGCGTCGGTTGGGCGCGCGCGCGCGCTCTCCATTGTGGCCCGCGCCGCCGGGCGCGCGCGGGGGCCCGGATGATGACGTCAGGGCGGTGACGATGATGACGTCAGCGAGGCCGCCTCCCGCCGCGCTGGGGGCGCGACGGGGCCGGGATGGGACCGGGATGGGACCCCCGGGGGTGCAGGCGGCGGCGGCTCCGTCCCTCACCGCCCGCGGAACTGGCAGCCGGGTCGGGGACACCGGCGCTTTCTGAAAGCCAAACGGAGCTTTTGTTCCTCTTACAGGCTGCCCAGGGCAGCGGTCCCAGCACTGAGCCTGGCAGAGCTCAGGATGCGTTCGGACAACGCGCTCAGGCACATGGGGTGACTCTTGGGGTGTCCTGCGCAGGGCCAGGAGTTGGACTCGATGATCTCGATGGGTCCCTTCCAACTCCGAGTATTCTGTGATTATTTGGTTCTTTTTCCTTTCTTTGATACGTCTGCATTGACATGGGCACGGTATGAGATCAGTAGAACCCCCAGTGTATGTACGTGCTTTATATAGCGACCGGGAGGAGTTTAAACCTGGACTTAAAACCTGAAAAAACGGGGAAGGATGCCTTCTGGAAGGACAGAAGTTTGGCAGATATGGGGAACTCGCACTTCAAGAGTACCTGAAGTGGTGCTTAAAGTTTTGTTAGTCCATATTCCAAGGTCAAAGTCTCATTTTAACGACATCATTCAAGAATTTCGAAGGAGGAAGTGAAAGATACAGTACTGAGCTGAAAACACAGAAGGAATTTAGGCTCCACAGGTTGGAATTTGCTCGAGAGGCTCAGGCCAACAACCATAACTCTTGTGCAAAATGTTTTCTCTTTTGGACCATGCAGTGACAAAAGACTAAAAAACCGATTGCTCATTGCAGGAGTTGGAACAACATTGGAACTGGGTGGGTGTTTTTCAATAAAAAGCTAGAGCTCAAAACCAAGTGGTGATAACTTCTGATATTTCCTAATTTAGCAGAGTTATTAATTTTTTTGCTGATCTTTAGATAGCATTATTTGGGAAGGAAATCTGAAGTATGTTTCTGCGTTAGCTGCTCAGTAAACAAAACAAGGGATGCAGCTGCTTCATCACTGTACAAAAGCAACAGTTTGTTTACTGAAGGAATAGCTTTATGCTCATCTTCTTCAATAAAAACAAGCCATAACCATGGTGAAAGTCTGCAAGTGTAAGCCTTTCGTGTTTGGGTTAGAAATACATGTAATCATATCAAAACAGCCCTTTTATCTCCCTGATTTTCATGCTTCTGGGCATGTTATTGTGGCCTCCTTTTTTGTCCCTTATCAACTACTTTCAGCTTTTCCTCCTATTTCCCATTTATCCAGTTTGTTTTCCAGGGAAAGCATTTTAAATTACTGCACCTATAATGCTTTTACCTTCCCTTGCCCCACCACAGTATTCTCCCTCAAGCCCTTCACTGTTTTTGATAACTTACAGAGGCACAGTGACCCCTCAAACAACTGTAGTTTTCTATATTTTGACACTTATCTAAAAATAAACTGCAGTGTTTGTTGATGGTCATTTCTTTTTATTGTTGAGTAGACCCTTGTTTTAATGACAGGCCAGATTCTGTGTTCCTTCTAACTACCATAGCTTTTTTTGGCAGAGCCCAAGAGTGACACATCAGTGGATTTTTATAATGTGGGCAATTGTCCACCAAGAAATTGACTGTCAGTTCACATAAAAGTCAACAACAACAAAAAAAGATACGAACAATAGTCTTGGAAACAATGGTGGTACAACTTGTAGCGAGTATTCCCTCTTGTGAAGAAGCATTCCTTCAGCCAAGAGAAAGAGTGGAAGCTTTGATTATTTTAATTGCAACCTTAGGCTTGGAACAGATGAAGAACTGATTCTCCTTCAACTCTCTGGGACCTTTGGTGGCACTTTTCAGGTTTTTAGATTCTGCTTTATGTACAGTTTGCAGAAGCACAGCAATACTAGAGGAATTTTGCACTTGCCTGGGGAAACCCCAAAACTTGGTGTTTATATTTGACCTCCTGCCTGGTTTAAGGGTGTATTCTGGAGTGCCTTGACAGAGCAGCAGTTGCTTGAAGCCATGCTAGTCAAAGGTCACAATAGGCTGAAGCACACAGCTATTTATGGCACCAAATAAAAGAAGGTGTTGGGTCTGCAGTGGCGCTGTGTGGTTCCTGAACCAGCGAACTGCGCGCTGACTTCTGGCTGGGGAATTCTTCCTGCTCCCCCAAACAAGAATCTGTGCCTGCCCCTCTTTGCTCAGGCTTCTGCTGTTCTCTGGGGGCATTGCTGTGGCTCACCTTGTGCTACACTCTTCTGCCTGAAAAGGTTCACACACCCCAGCAATGCAAGTAAATGTTACTGGTTTGTCTTTGTGCGGCAGCTGTGGAAACAAAAGGATACAAGTGAGATAAATTGCTGATTAAAGAATACCCCTGAGATGAAGACAGAAGTCAGTAGGCATTCACAAATCTCACTGAGTGCTCCAGATTAAGCATCCACACAGAGAACTGTGACAGAATTCTGGTCACAGAATTCCCCACTGCACACAACTGTTGGTATGATTAGAAATTGTTGGTATGATTAGAAATGCTTTTCTGACATCTTTAATTTAGTGTGAAAATGTGGGGAAGGGAAGCGTTTCCCTGCAGGAAATGCATTTCCCTGCTCCAGCACTGCAACCAGCCCATTAAACAAAAAGTGAAACCAGCGGTGAAGTAGCTGAAAATGAAAAACAAAACATTCTGGTGAGGGAATTACTCAGAATTTAGAAGATCTCTGTGTTAATGGGTGTGTTTATCCCCAGTTCTTAAAATCTGGTTGACACTGCACTGCTCCATGGGTAGACAAAAATGAAACTTATAATGCTGCTGGTGCAGAGTAAAGCTGTGGAGCTTTGCAGTGGGGTAGCAAAAGGAGGAGTAACAAATGGGAGAAAGCAGAGTTTTTCCACAGACCCACAAAAGATCATTTTTTTCTCCTTGTTCAGCCCCTTGGATGCTGCATCACACACTGTCCACCAATGCTCGGAAAACAATGGGTTGTGTGGCAGTACTTACTCTACATATAAATTAACATTCAAAATTAGGGAAAAAAAATTCCCATGATAATGACGTATCAAAAAGTTGCAAATACTCTTCTGGGGTGATGCTCTATCTCCTTTCTGTTGCAAATAAAGGTCAAGTACAGACATTTCATGTTAGTTTCTCCTGAGGTGACTGCTTTAATTACCATTCCTCACATCAGTGTAAGACTTCTCTTCATAGTGGTAACTTGCCATCTTTCAACTTCTGTTTTCTGACTGTAAGATATTAACAGTGATATTGGAGTGGGCATAGTGTCACTCTTGAAAGACTCTTGAAAAACTAGAAGCAGTTAAATCCAGTTTGTGCTCCATACTTACAGGTACAAAAGAATGGTTCCTTTGGTAGAAATCATAGAAATTTTATAAGAAAAAGATTTTGTCGGGACCCGTGTCTCTCACATTGAGGAAAGGATGGTATCTGATTAGGGACAGTTCTTGTGATAAGAGAAACATGGTGTGGCATTTTCGTGTTACTGATTTAGTTGTTAAATCACATAGGAGTTAAATGAACAGCAGAAGCAGAAATTCTCAGTGTGCCTACCAAATGCTCAGAAGATGTTGCAGAGACCATTTATCAAAGAGTCTGTTTACAGACCTAAAAGATTATCTCGTCTATCTTTTGCAGAGGGAGCAATTCCAAATATTTTTCCCGTCTAGTTCATTCCTAGCTGAACTGTCCTCAGATAAACCATGTGGTGTCCATGTGAAAAGCATCCGTCTCATAGGACTTGGACAGAGTTCAAAAAATTGATTTGACAACCATATGGTCCTCTTCATCCACATGAACCTTGAAGAAGTTTGACTTCCTTCCAGCTTTAAGAGTAGAGTGAGGGAAGAAGGGAAGGCGTTCTTAAAACTTGTCAATGTTGTTCCTAAATGTGCTAGATGAGGACATTGTCCAAAAAAAAAGCAAGAAATTCTGTAGATTTGTGAGCTACTGCTATTTCCTCAGTTTTTCTGAATGCCTCTCTGCACACAGAGTGTTTGTCATTGCACTGGTAGGGATTTGAGGGAGACTGTTGTTCACAAACCCCACCCACCACACGTTATATGATGGCCATTTTCTCCTCGGTAGGGTTTGTAAACACGAGCATTGCTGTGGGCACGGCAGAACAGAAGCAGCTGGTTTTCCTAAGGCTGAGCATCCTACACCCTTCCAGCCCTGATCTCCCTCCAACCCCGAATTACATCCCTCATGTGCTGGAGTGCCTGGTTTATGTTGAATATGCTGGGCAAGTCAGGAGCTTAATTAGCTAATAGCAAGCAGGAGGAATAATAAGTGAGTTGCACTTCCCTTTCCAACAATGGGCATTTCTCTGGCATTTCTTCCTCCTCTTGCTAGCAGTCTTCCTGAAATGTTGTAGGAGTTAGTATCTCTTTGAAAGGCCTTTTTCCTCATTCAGGGTTTACTGAAATTGGCTGAAAGGATCAAGGGGAACTGATAGGCAGAGGCACAGCCAGGCAATGGGATCATGTGAAACCAGTGTCATTAAGAAACCATGAGAAGTTTCAAAACTTCAAAACAGGGTAGTCTGATAGGAGAAGGGTTACCACGACACTTTTGGAATGGAAAAAGAAAAAAAAAGGTGTTCTCAGAAACAATAGGAAAATATTATTTATGAGTAAACCACAGATTTTGAAACAAACATGCTAACAGGATTTGAACAAAAACACAGATCCATTTCAGATCTTGTTTTTATCTGAGCTTTATAAAAATAGCTTCTGAGAAAAGCTTAAATCTAAAAATATTTACAGGAAGGAAGTTTGCAGTTTTGTAAAGCCAGGGTTTTTTTTCTTTCATGTGACTAAAGATTTTCTTTTTTCAATCTAAAGAGGGATTTCATAGAGTAGCATGCAGACTAGTAGGATTTTGGAACATTTAGTTATATGTTTTCACTCCATTCTTCCTTTTTTTTCTTTGTCCAAAAGTTTTTCTCAACTTTGTATATTTTATTGCCAGTTACCTGCAAAAAGAATTCCCATTGTCCAAAAAAAAAAAATCATTCTTTCTCTTTTGATGAAGCAGTACAGTAAGCAAATGTCAGTTTACATGGATGATTTGTAAAGACTGAATTTTGGTAACTGCTGTTGCTGTTCCATTAGCTCTCTGTGACAGGTCACTTCAGAACACAATGCAGATTAACTGCACGCTGTGCTGTATTTTATGTAGGCCTGTAGCCTTTCTGAGAGATTACATTAAAATATGTTGGATAAATGTGAAGTAACTCACACTAGGACTTTTGCAGCAGTAGTGTTATTTCAGCTGGAAGGTTCACAGTAGTAATAATGTTTGAGCAATAGCTCTGTCTTTGTAGCCAGAATGGTATAAGGCAGTAAGCAAGCCAGAACTTGTAAAGAGGGGCAATATCTTTTATTAGATCTGAAAACAGGCTTGTATGCATCAAAGCTTGTCTGTTTTTACTAGACATATCAGTTGGTCTACTGAAACAATATTTAAGTAGATCCTTTATCATCCAGAGGCAATCTGCTTTTTCTCAGCACACTGGTTCCTTTCCATTTATTTTTTTCTATCCCATTATTTTGGGAAGGTAAATATAATTCAGAATCTAAATATGTGGAAATAACATCAACAGGCAAAAGCTGAAGTTTATGCTGTAAACAGAGGTTTATTTCCGTGGTTTGACTTTTTTGAACATCAAGCAAAATGCTCTTTAGAAGCCCAATTGACTTGTCACTACTTTTGTAGTTTTGCACTGCTCTCAGTTACAAATTGAGACCAAATGGACAAATCTGATATCTACAAGCTAATTTTCTTTTTGAAATCTAAACTACTATAATGCTGGAGTTCTTCTGCTTTTAAACTTCTTGCTGGTTATTTCCTAGGTTAAAATGAGAATCAAATTTCATATCATAACATCCCTTTAATTATTTGCTTTTTCCTTGTGTTTGTACTTTTGCATGCACATGTAGTAAGACATGGTTAGATGTACTTCTGTTTTTTTAAATCTATAACAGAAATTATTAACATCTTTAACAGAAATATAAAACAAAACAAAAATGGACAAAATAATGTATTTTAACTTCCCAGAGAAAAGGTAATTATTCCTTTATTTTCCGACATGACAAAAAAATCTGAAGTCATCCATGTTTTCTGCTCTTCTTTTTTTTTCTTTTCTCTGAATAAGATAGACCAAATTGCCAGCAGTTCTTAAGGGTTTTAAATTGTGACTACACATTATGACAAAAGACTAATTCCTTATTCTTCTCAGGTGGAGAATCCAACTGAAGTCCATGGATTAATGCCACTAATAGTATTAATTTCACCAAGTAATGGTACACTTTGAAGTTTTCCTTGAACCTTAATTCGAGGAATGTTATGAGTATCAAAACCATATGGCTGAAAGCCTGCGTCCGACTGCACAGCTCTAGCCTCTACTTAGTGGGCTAAATCCATCATAAGTCTGTCTCTATTTCAAAGGAGAGTGAGGCTCCTAACATGTTAAATAATATTCATTTCAGATGGATCCATCTTGCTGGGTTGTAACCACCTACAAATGGGGCACCGTGTCGGACGTGGCTCCCTGGCATCTCTGGGCAGACCATGGGGAAAGGCAGCACTCCCTGAGCACAGGTTGCCCCATTCCACCTTTGCCCTCCAGAGCTGCTTTCCTTTCTCCAGGAGCTGCAGAGAAAAAGTGAATGGCTATGTAACTTTCAGCCTGGCTGTGTTAGGTGATGCGAAATTTGGGTTCTCAACAAGTGGGGTGTCTGCCCAGAAGTGAGTTTTGCAGCTGCAAGCAAGATGAGCAATGGCCCACTTAGCCAGCAGGAACACTGTGTTGGGTTTTTGTGGCCAGGTTTGGTACTGAGGGGCTACAGGGGTGGCTTCTGTGAGAAGATGCTGGAAGCTTCCCCTGTGTCCTATGGAGCCAACACCAGCCTGCTCCGAGACAGAGCAGCTGGCAGGGCTGAGCCCGTCAGCGATGGTGGGAGCACCTCCGGGATAACTCAGTTAACAAAGGGAGAAAAGCCTGTTCAGCAGCAGCCAAGGAGAGGAGTGAGGATATGTGAGAGCAACAGCCCTGCACCCACATCCAGACTGATGGATTCACACCAGTGAAGAAGGAAGGGCAGGAGCTGCTCCAGGTGTTGGACCTGAGATTCCCCTGCAGCCCTGGGGAGGGCACAGGGAGATTCCCCTGCAGGGAGGGCACAGGGATACAGAGATCCACATGCAGCTCATGGGAAGACCCCATTGGAGCAGGTGGGTACCCAGAGGAGGCTGTGACCCCATGGGAAGCTGCACTGGAGCAGGCTCTTGGCAGGAGCTGTGGCCCCTTGGAGAGGGGAGTCCATGGCGGAGCAGGTTTGCTGGCAGGACTTGTGACCCCGTGGGGGACCCATGTTGGAGCAGACTGTTCCCAAAGGAGTGCACCCCGAGGGAGGGTCCCACCGGACCCTGGAACTCGAGCAGTTCATGAAGAACTGCAGCCCATGAGAAGAACCTGTATTGGAGCAGGGAAGAGTTTGAGAAGTCCTCCCCCTGAGGAGGAAGAAGTGGTAGAGACAATTTCCAGTCAACTGACCACAGTCCCCATTTCCCATCCCTCTGCACTGCTTAGGGAAGGAGGTAGAGAAGATCAGGAGTGAAGCTGAGTACAGGAAGAAGGGAAGGGTGGGGGGAAAGTGCTTTTCAAGTTTTGGGTTTATTTCTCATTACCCTGCTCTGATTTGACTGGTGATAAATTAAAGTAATTTCACAAAGTTGAGCCTGTTTTGCCTGTGACAACAACTGGTGACTGATCTCTCCCTATCCTCATCTCACACATGAACCTTCTGGTGTATTTTCTCTCCCCTGTCCAGCTGAGGAAGGGAGTGACAGAATGGCTTTGGTGGGCACCTGGCATCCAGCCAGGGTCAACTCACCACAATTTCCCTCTAGCAGCACACAGACAGCAAGTGGGTCACACACTGCCTGGGCCACAGGAAGAGAATGTGCTGCCCAGAGCATCTGAAGTGCTCAGGGAGCAGATATAATGAGTGCTGCCTGTAGTGGGCTTGATGACAACCACTTACCTGTTTTACCAGAAGTAGATGAGGTGCCACAGCAGCCAAGGAGAGAGAAAGGTGGGGTGAGAAAAGAGATGTGATAATGGGAGCCTGACCACAAACAATTCCTTCCAGGAATGGTTTCTTTAGCTTATTCTAGACAATGGGCTACACAGTCCATGTATTACCTACATAGTTCTTGAAAACCCTCATTCTAATAGCAAGCAGCTGTTTGATTGAACCACATTTATGCCCTTTGCTTAGTGTTCATGGACATTTGTGTGATTCCAGCTTTGGTCAGCTGTTCTTCTGGCCGATTTTCCAAGTGAGTGTCTGTCTTGCACATGAAGATCCTCACTGCTTGACTTTACTATTGCTCATTTCCCTTCTTGAAAGGCTTAATTCATTTTATCAGGGAGTAGAAATTACAAGACGACCATTGCTTGATGTGTCGACTGAAAATTTGGGGTCCAAATTGTTCTTGGGAGCCACACATAAATTCATTCTTCAAAGAATTGCTTTAAAATTTTCAAGTAGACTCAGGAAATGTGGGGCTTATCACACTGCACATATTTTTCAGGTGTAGAATCCTGGAGTTGCCCTGAGAGTGCTGAATTAAGATGCTGATGGTGCTTGCAAGAACAAATAAATTACAGACTGGCTCAGTCTCGTACATGTGAAGAATTCATCAAGATCATACCTGGGTTTTTTTTTCAATTTCTACATGTGGTTGATCAGTTTTTTGCATATCTTTAACAGTGTGCAAAGGTCATCTTTCAAAGTTATACAGATGCCCTCAATGGCAAAATTTAGTATCAAGTATTTTAAGTCATGTCAGTATATCTTACTGTCTGGGATAAGTACCTGATTCATTCAAAACCCCCTGGAAAAGAGTTTTCTCAAACTCTATTTCTTTATTTTTTGGGAGGCATGTTGTTTCCTCGCTATTTAATCTCATAGTTAAAGACCAAAAAGAGAGATGAGAAATTGAAGATTGCTGTTGTAACACTACTGAAGTTAGCTTGGAGCACATTTACAGACTTCAGGTTGTCTTCATGTTATACAGAGAGACAGCAACAGAAGCAGAGAAACAAGAAGAAATGCCTTGTTGCCTTCCTCATTTCCCTTTCTTGTGTTCATCTAAATTTCTGATTAATAATATTTATACTCATATTGTCTGGATACAAAAATTTGAAGTAAGAAAAAGTTGCTGGTTTTCAATGAATATTGTTTGGGATATCTCCAATTTCACACATCAGGACAAAACATGCTGAATTTTGAACATGCTATAAAGCTCTGTTATTCTTGCTAAATCCCTTATTTCTTTATCTGATTAAAGAAAAATTCAAGATAGAAGTTGTAGCTTATATGAAATCTGAAGCTTAATAAATATTACAATTATCTATGTAACTGTTTCCCACATAGCTGTAATACACCAGCATATTTTCCTCTGTTCTGACACATCTCTTAAGGAAGTTTGTCTCACTAAAACCTACTGGAGAGTAAAGGGAAAAAAATTACTTACCATTAAGTGCATTACTCAGCTTCTATGAATGCAAAATTTTAGAGCCAGGTGTCTCGTACACACACAAAAAAAGAATATTATTCTTGCCTAAGTAAACACCACACATTCACTTAGGAAACAACTGCGTATTAGTGTGGAAATATCATTTAAAACACATAGCAAATGGAAGTGTATAATGAGCGTTGCAGCTTGTCACAAAGCAGTCACTGCCTGATCAGCTCACCCAAGATGTGGAAAATTTCAAAGACAGGAAGCAGCTTCTCCTCCCAGATTCTCCCTGCACTAATTAGCTTTGACTAGCTATTCCTTCCATGTATGCAGAGAACTTTGACTTCATGGAGATCCCTAGCACTGCAAGATGAAATAATCTGTAAATTCTGGGGTTTTTGTACAGCAAAAATGGGTTATGTATTCAACACAGGCAAATTACAGTTAAAAGATCTATCCTATGGTAATCAAAATATGAGCTACCAGTGTCAATTTTATTAGAAGTATTAAATAAATATATAGAAGTGTTTAATGCAGTGGTACAACCACACAGCTGTTCACACAGGAATAAATGTGAAAAAACCCACACAGCCTTCAGTCCCTCCCTGTCATCCATGTGTACGCAAAGTATTGTTAAGTGATGGACAAATTGTTCATGCTTAATTAAAAACAAAGAAATAACTATAAAGTTTAGTATGGCTTTTCTAGAACCTTAACAAGGCATAGATATATTGGTTGTGGAACATCAGATAAGGTTAGTGTGGATTATTTTGCTGCAGCTATGAGGCTTGTAGGAAGAGGAAATAATTTTCTAACATGCTGTCATAGTTGAAGAATTCAGAGATCTCAGACACACAAAGCCATTGTTCTGAAATAAAAGCAACAGATTTCAAAGATCTGGGGGTTGGACTGGGTGATCTTTAAAGATTCCTTCCAACACAAACTGTTCCATGATTCTATGAGTCTGTAAGATAAAGATGAATGGAGGATGATGGCTCAGAGCTTAGCTGGGTATGTACCAATTTGATTATTTGGGTTAGCTGTGCTGCTTCATAGTGCAGGTGATGGGTCCCTGTGGAGAATGGGGCTCCTCACTGCAGGAGAGAGGAGGATGCATGAGAGGTGGAGAAATTTCAGGCTTGCTCTGTCCTGGGGCAAAAAAAAGAGAGAGACTTGTACTTTATAACCTGTACGGCAGGGAGAGGTTAGCAGTGGACAAGAGAGTTTATAAAATGTCAAAAATGTATCTCTGTCAAGCCTCTTATTTCTGGGATTGTGCAGAGTATAGATGAGTCTGTAGTTACTAGGCTCATCCTCAGGAGGTTTCCCCTGAGGGTCCAGACTGAGGATTAGGATGAAATGACCCTTTTGAGAAACAACCACTGACTGCCAAGTAGGTGTTTCTTCCCCTAGGGGCATTTTGTATGAATCCTTCCTGAGTCACAATGGTTATTTACTTAACTTTCTTGCAGTCATGCACTGGAGGAAGCATATCACGCTCTTGGACACTCAGGGATAGGATCCAGGATTGTTCTGCTGTAGTTGGTATTTCCTCTGCAGTGGTGATGGGCAAGAGTTGCTGAGTTTCACATTGTTTGACTGGGTGCAGTCCAGATGTGATTGGTTTACTTTAGACAGTGAGTGCTCTTCTGCTCACACACCTGGTGGGACTGGAGAATGGTTTGAATGCCAGGATGGACAGCTCTGTCCATCTTTCCAAGTAAAAACTCCTCCTCTCTGGAATGTTACACCTTTATGATTATCTGCATAGATTACAAGGCAAGGTATGCAACAGTCAGAAGTGTATCACCAGCTGGAACTCCTCAGATTGAGTGTCTCTTTAAAATAAAACCTCTTACTTCAAAGAGCTATTTCTGCTTAACAGTGAAAGTAAGACAAAGGGGGTTGCTTAAAACCACCAGCTTCACTCCTGCTGTATTTTTGTCAGTGGTAAAACTTATGAGAACAGCATGTAACATGAAAAAAGTTCATATTCCCAATTAAGAAATGAGATAATGCAGGAGAAAAGCTCACAATAAGTAACAAATGCAAAGGGTAAATTTCTCTAATGCAACCAGCAAGAAGGTTTGTTTCATTTTTCTTTATCCTGGAGAATTCATTCCAAGATCATAAAAGGAAATACATCAGATTTTTCCTTTTTATTAATGAAAGCATTAAAAAAGCATAATGTGATGGACTTGCAAATGACGAAATTGCCTCTCTTAAAACATAAAAGCTCAAAATTTTGGGTACTAGGGAGGAACTGAAGAACAAACAAACAAACAAAAAAGAAGTAATTCTACAATTTCTTTGACTCTTACTGAAAAAGCTGAAAGAAAGAAAAGTGTGAGTAATTAAGATTTTCATTAAGCTGTTATTTTATTATGTGAAAAGAAGCACTTCAAGACAGTTGGGGGTGTCTTGTATTTCGTGATCAGGAAGTTCCCTTGCTCCTGCAGGTATGAATGACTGGGTAGAAGAGAGTGTCCAGCTCAGCATCCTGCTGGGAGGCAGGAGCAGGTTGTCACCACGCCAAGCTGGAGGCAGCAGCAGCCCCAGTGCCCAGCTGGCAGACCCTGGGGAGTCCCTTTAGGAGAAGGTGTGTAGTCCAGGGGACAACCTGCCTGAGTTTATCTCGGTGAGAGATGAGGACACAAACACACAAGAAATCTTACGGTACGAACTGCACACTACAACATGAAGACAACAACTCACCGCCTCTGCAAGCTGGAGCAGGACTAGCAGTCTCTGAGAATCGTGGTTTGAAAGGGGATGAACACTTGAAAGATCTAAGAAGTTGTCCTGGCAGATGGGATCTGGCTTGGAAAGGGGAATAGTATTATGAAAATATAAATGTTTAATATTTTATGCTGTGTTAGGAGTGCATTCCAGTTTAAACAAAAATTCAAATGGTGTTCAACAAATGTACAACAAACAGATCATGAAATCAAACTCAAATGATAGTCACAATTTTTTTTAAAAATCAGTCTCTGGATTCATTAATTGCCTCTAGGAAGGCTGTTTTATACACAAAGCAGTTCCTCAGCCGTAAAAGCCGTAAAGTGTTACATTGGGAAAAGAAGCAAAATAAAGAAAAAATACTGGAAAAGAAAGGGTTCGTTTCTTTCTTCTGTGTTGACAAGGAGCATATGGTATAAGAACATTGTCTAGGACTTAGAAAATTGAGTTTCTGAGAGTCTGAATGCTAAGATCATTCAGTCCCCAAAGCCCGTGGGAAGGTTTTCAGCCATGAGTAGACTGTGTCACTGTTTTCATATCTTATCTGTGAGGAGCCAGCTCGACTCGTGAGCATTTGCAAAAACTGGAATGTGCTACAGAGATGCCAGAGTGACTCTTGAGTCTGCAATAGTTCTGCCACTGAGTTTTCCTGTCTGTGGTGTCAGACTCAGGCTGTCCTAGGTAGTGGAGAGCTGGTGGCATAAGGAATATATCATGTGGATAAGGTTGGTGCTATTAATTCTCTTTTTATTCTAACCTAAACCCCATATTATTAGCTGACAAGTGGTGAATGATTCCTAATCCGTTAATCTAACATGATTTAAAGGGATGATAATAGTTTGTTGCTTTACAGGCATTCATTTATGGAAATAAAGTTTATCTAGTGCACAAAAATTAAGGTGGATAATTCCAGGCTTACATTTCATACATCCCAGTTCTTAGAATTGATGTCTTTTAAAATAAAATACTAAGATGCTGTGATTTTTTAACGTGTCTTATTTGATGGTTGTACTGAATCATTGCAGTAAATATTGATTTAGGCAACTAAGTCTCCTGAAATAAAATTAGGCACTGAGGAACAAACTCTGCCTACAAAAACAAAATCAGATGTATTTAAAAGTATAGTAGTGCTTGTATTAGAGATTTAGAATGGTAGTTTTCTGATTTGTTATTGAATATTTTTGTCCTGTTGGGAGTCTGGACGTTTCAGAAGTTTTTGTAGGAAGCTCAGCACTGCAATGATGGCTGAGCTAAGTCACTGGCTCCTCAGGAGTTCAGCTGCTTTGATCTGTCAGATGTGAACCCTTGGGTACAATCCGGAGGACAAAGGTTTGGGTTCTGCATCAGGATCATGCTGCCCATCACATCTACCAGCCACGTCCAGGACGTATCTGAGAACACCATTGACCCAATACAGGGAGAAGATTGTTATAACTTGTTCTAGAGGGTTTACTTTTCATCCACTGACACATAAATGAATGAATATTTTAAATTTTCATAGGTGAGCACTTAAACACATTATTGGGCTTTGCTGAATAATTTTATTAGTGATATTTAATATTCTCTGTTCTGAGCAATGTAAGTACAATTTTTTTTGCTTATGAAAAAGGTCTTTTCTTCAAGAATAACCATCTTTAGCACATGTTAGAAATGGGGTGCCAAGTTAGGATAAGAACCAACAATTCTCAGTTTCTGTATGTAGTGAAATAACTCCTAACAGGCATTTTTGCTTTTAGCCTGCTTTTGTCTGCCTACAAAGAACTTTGCTTGTCAAGAATTGTAGGTACCTACTCTTCAAGTGGAAAGAATAGCTGGCCTGCAGCCTCCCACAGGGAGAGCTGAGAATTAAAAAGATCTTTTAGAGAACCTAAGAATGGCTTTAGCCCCTTCAGCAGCTGAATAAGGTTTTATAATAGAAGTGCAAACACACGTGCTGCAGCTCTCAGTGAAAAGCTGTCATGATACCACAGTATTTGCAATCTAAACCTCAGCTTTTCCAGGCCTTCTCCTGCACTTTGTAAGTGCTTCTGATGTACAAATAATTTCTGGCATAGCTCTTGATAATTCTTGACAAATATTTGAAAATTACAATCTCCTGTCACGAATGTGAATTAAATGGGTGTGCTGGGAGCTTTCCCCTCAGTACACAGTGTACAGCAGAACGGGCAGGGGCTGTCTCAAATGAGCTACAGAATTGTTAGCAGTGAACATCACACCCCATAGGCAGGGGTGCACCTGGCTGCCTCCGCTCAGTCGAGTTCCTGGTGTGCTCAGGTACTGTTGGTGGTGGGGACCTTTATAAATGCACATGACAACAGCTCCTGCCAGTGCCAAACTCCTTAGCATGAGCAGCAACAACTTCTGAGCTTCTTTGTTGCCCAGAAGAAATAGTCACTACTTGGGACACAAAGGTTTGTACTTCCAAGGCTGCATCAGCTGCTGGATGTGAGTGCAAGTCATGGAGCTGTAAATCCCTTCCAGAGTGCTGTGAAAGCCACTATCCCAACACCCCTCATCTTTCCAAGGAGATCTCATTGCCCAGTGCTTCCTGCATATTCTCCCCTTCCTCCAGTCCTCCTGGCTTCTCTTTGCACTTGCCCTTTTCTTTTCTGACCTTCAATGACACAATTACCTCTCCCACACCATTCATCATAACTTTATCTCCCATTCTCCCCCTTGCCCCTTCCCTTGCACCCTTCTGCCTCTGCTCCGTGTGGTTCACTGGGAGATGCCTTTTCTCTCTTTGGTTTCCCTTTCTTCACTCCACCTGCCCTGGACCTTTAGTTTCTGATGTCCTTCTGTCCCCCTGTGCCAAGGGAGGGACAGTGCTGGAAAGGTGTGCCTGTTTAAGAGGACAAGGGATAGTTTGCTTTCAGAACGCTGTGTTTTTAGGACTGAGGCATTTAAAACACATGTATTTTATAGAGTCAGGAGTACATCTAACCCCATTGCATGCTCCTACCTTGTCTTCTGTCCTGACAGTTTAAAATGGGCAAAATTTCCATTTATCCACATTGTACCATCCTTTATGTTCTGTGCCTGGTCTAGCTGCAATCTCTCCCTGGACATGTGCACATGCAGCCAGAAGTTGAGGGAGCATAACCCAGTTTCCTGCTGTCCACCTCAGGGAGAAGAGAGGAGAAGCTGTGACCAGAGTGACTGCACAGAGGATTCAGTCAATTCCCAGCCTCACGCCTTCCCACTCCTCCCTTGCTCCAGGAACTCTCCAGCTGTCTCTGTGTTTACTTCTGCCTTCCCTGTGACATTTTTTTAGAGTCTCTGTTCCTCTTTTGCATGCTGGAGAGAATGTTATCTGCAGCCCTCTTTTTTTTTTCTTCTGCTGGACTGGGCATGCCTGGGCTCCTCCAGAGCTCTTATCCTGCCAAGGCAATGAAAGACGATGCATTCATTGCTTCCCCTCGTTCATGCCATCCTTAACAACAACAACAACAACAACAAAATCCTTTCCATCCTAGCCTGGTTCCTCTGTGCTCTTCTCAGCTGACTTTTTAGTAGGCTTGTGTTTTTCATTGTGAGATTGACTGCACAAAAAATGTAGGTGTACATTTAATAAAAATACATCTGTAAACAGCACTCAGCTTCATGGTTTTTATAAAATGTAAAGTAAAGCTGGCTGTCCATATCATAGGTTTAGGGTGGTAGCTAGCAGGGCTTTATTTCAAGGTTATGTTCCTTGATCCTTTTCCAGGTGAGACACTAAAGAAAAATACCCATAAAGTTTCTGAAAGGGAAAGAAGAGGTATCTCAGACTGATGTGGTGCCCTATTGTAACACTCATACAGGATTTTTCAGAGCTAGATGAAAGCATGATAAATTGGTGACAGGAAGGGTCAGTCAGTTGCAGGGTAAAAAACCCGCGAAGTTTGCCCTCCTGGCTACATTCATGGACTGGATGACATTCCTGCTGCATGACAAATGTGCAGGCATCATCTTCCCAAGCTGGAAGGAGATACAGCAAGAATGTGGGAGAAACCAGATGAAGCCAAGAGCATGGTGGAAGGATTTAGGAAATTAACCCCTTCTTTAGGAAAGGCACTAGGCTAGTGATAAATATCCATGAGGGGAGGGGTGGTGAGGGAACAAAGATGGGAAACGTGTCAGGCATGCTGAGAGGAGGCAGGACAGCAAGACATGGGATGCAGGCCCCCTAAATCACTTGTGTAAGTTGGTTTCTAAAGGCTTATATGACCTTTTACAAGCCTTTAACGTAGACATTGCTGAATCCTCATTGCTCAAGTCTCCATGCTCTTGGGTTTGCCCTCTTTCTGTCTTTTCTGGGCTGTCTGTGATGCTTTGGTGTTAGAGGAGGAAAGCAGCCCAGTTTATGGCTTCTACCTTGCAGTACTGCTGCCCAACATATTTACTCCCCTACCAGTTTGTCCTGTCAATAGTCAGAGGTGCCATTTCTGGCACCATTACGGTGAACAATTGTGTGGTGCGACAAAAAGTGAAGTTTCTGGAGCCTTTATTCCATGCACTCTTGAGAATCTCTGCATGGCCTCCTAACCATCTGCCTGCATGTGCTTGGCAGAGCCCAGGTGAGTTGTGGGGTTAAAGGCCACACAGAGTGAAATAAAGCATCCCAGCTCCCAAGAAGTAGAGCCTAAGGGGGAGTGTACAGCAGATATAGAGAGTGATGAAGTAGCTGCATTTGAGCCTATTCTACTTCCACAGTATATAATGGACAAGTGGGAAGGCAGCTTACAGTGGATATGGAGTCATCATTAAAGCAAGGCTTGCATGTTGAGCTTGTGTACGTCTCTAAACAAGGGAGGGCAGCAGCTTTTTTGGTAGCTGGGTTCAGCTGTCTCACACATCCCTGTCTCACCCCTCCTCCCACTCCTGCATCCTGAGAAACACAGAGCTGTGCACCTCCAGAGGAAGCTGAGAAAGGAGGGAGGTTGATCATTAGGCTTTCTAGATTCCTTACTGTCAGACCCTCCAGAATCTGCCTTGAGCAGCAGTCCCTCCCGAGCAGCCTTCCTCCAAGGTATCTTGGGAAAGCTTGAGGTATGGAAGCAAAGCTATGGGCATGCATGGAAGTGAACCAGGTTATGCCATCTGAGCTAAAGGATCCTTCAGGATCCTGGAAAGTTTGGTAATTTCAGAATCATGGCTGTATTGGACAAAGCAAGCCTGGAAAAGTACCGTCAATTTTGTCTACGTCTTCCCTGAGAGGCTCAGTTCACTGTGGCAAGGCCAGTGTTTGATGTTCCCTGTGGCTCTGAACGAGTCCAGCATGCACATGCAAATGGCTTCTACTTTCAATCTGATGTAAACTCTGGAAAATGTCTACCCAAGTAACAGGCAACTGAAAATTAAGTTATAATGGACAGTTTCAGGCGATCATAATGTAAATGTCTGTACTACGTGGCATATATCTACAAATAACATTTATTTACATTGTAAGCTTACTGAATCAAAGTGCCTACTGGAAAAAGCTTGGAATCATGCAAGGAGCCCCTGAGATCTGCACCAAGCTGGACCAGTGGAACAACAGGAGGTTTTCTTAAGTTTATTGGAAATTGATCCTAAAATAAAAAGCTGCAATTTTAACAGTTTACAGACCACGACAGAAAAATAAGCAAAACTTTCATAGCTATGTGCTCAATTTCCTTGTTTACCACAAGACTGTATCTTGAACAGTCACATTTCAGCTCTATTTTTAGGCAACATTCATGGAGAGGAACCACAAGATCCAGAGCTCCTATGAGCTGTGCGTTTCCCAGGGAGACCTCAGGGAGCAGCTGATGTCTTGTTTGCTCTTCCAAAGAGGGGGGCTCTGAGCTCCCTCCTTCCTGCCACAGCCTTCTGAGAAAGGCAAAGGAGGGCATTTCTTCCTCACACCCCTTGGGATGTGTCAGGAGCACCCTCACGGACGGACAGTGCTGCCAGTACTGACTCTGTGCCACGTAATCCCAAAAACAACCCTCCAAGAGCTGCTGGATGAAGCAGGAATTGCATGTTGCAAACTAAGCCCAAAGTTTAATCATTCCTGTGGTAATGTACATAAGAAGGAAATGAAACTCCTCTCTAGAAGAGTGATTTATTTACTTATTGTCTGAGGAGCTAAATACTGTGAAAAGGAAAACAGAGTCTGTAAAGTGTTTTACCATTTTTTGTGCAGCTCAGAGGGTAAAACCTTGCTTTTACTGACTATAGACATAGTCGTAGAAACCATCCCCTGGTTCAAGACTGAATTTAAAGTGGAAGACTTGATATGATTATAACATAAACTTCAGTCATACTGAAAATGAAAGCAAAACCCATGAAGGATCTACATGAATCCTTAAAGTGACATTAAATTAATGAAAAATCCACTTCACTTTGTCTGCAAGCATGTCAGGAGCAGGAGGATTTAGTGCTGATGAAGCACACAGTTTATTTAAACTTACCCTTCAGCAGCTGTAGAGGGGTTTGAAACATCCCCCCATCCCCTCACAGGCTCTTGGATGAAGGTGATGGGTTTGGTTCAGGACCACAAGGGAGGTGCAACTCTCATTGCTCTGTTAAGAGAAATAATCTGGGAATAACTGCTGGGATGTTTATGTGGCATAGCTAACACAAATAAATCAATTTAGCAAATGCTGCTTTTCCCTTTCCCCCTAAATGTGTTCATGGATCCTGTGCAGCACTTACAGGGGTCAGGCAGAGCAGCTGTTTCCCTCATAATTTCCCGTTTTCAGTCACATTTGACAAAACTGTGGTTTTTCCCTCTTCTTGGAAAGACTAATGTCTGATGTCTGCTCAAATTTACTGAGTAAATAAAACATCGGGTGGTGTCCCTGTGTACATTTAGGAGTGTAAAAAGTGGCAAAATAGGTTTGTTTGGGCTGCTCTAGACTAAGGGCAGTCATTCCCACAGCACCAACCTCTGTGCTGCCTGAGGGCAGCCAAAGGGCCCCTCTCTGAAAAGGCCACACATTTACCTTTGGACAGGAGAATCTCCCACCTTTTAGCTTTTATTCCATTTTCCCCCTTCAAAGATAGACCAAAGATGGTGATTTGCTAATAAGATTAGATTATAATTTTAACCTGTTAAATAAAATTTGTACAAACACAATATAATGGTTATAATTATAAAATATAATTTAGTATCATTATTATCAATATCTGAAAATGGAGGGGGAATAATTCCAGTATGATCAGCAGCAGAGAACCCAATGTCTCAATGCTGAGTCTTTCTAATGAAGATAAATTGAATTAGATGCTTTCATGCCTGCTTCAGCCTAGTCAAGGCAATTTGTTGGTTTTTTCTCTTTGAAATAATAAATTTCTGTCTATACCTCTTACCTCTAAATTGAGTAAATATAATATGGATGTCCATGAAACCTTGGGAATTACATAACAGTCAAAATTCAATGACTACTGATTTGCATTTGTTAAAATCTTTTTGCATTGAGGTTTACCATTTAATGTGAACTCCTGGTGATCCTGAAATAATTCACAGCTTTTTAGTGGTTTCAATAGAGCATCAAAGCAGACACATCCCAGAGAGATGAGGAAAAAACACCTCACAGTAAAATAAAACAACCACTTTGCTACAACAAAAATGCTATCAACTACAACCAAACTTAGTACGATGTATGTAGATGTAATTTTTGCAAAAATATGGGCAGCCCCTACCTATTTTTATACCTATTTGTTTATAACACTTTTATAACTGATATAGACCCACAGACGTATTTTCCCTTTCCTGGTGGTGCTGTAGCTTGTCTGGTTTTGCACCTGACAAGCCGAAAGCATCTACATTCTAACCTTGTCCAGAAAGAAGATTGTACCAATTTATCTCAATCTTTTCTAAATTGGAGTCGTTAAATTGCTACGTGTGTGTGTGTGCAGCTGATGGTGTTGATCTACACTTCTCTTCCAATTAATCTCTCTGGCAGCTGCAGCACATCCTGCCTACCAACCAGTCCCTGAGTGTGCTTGGGAGAAGTTCAAAGACTGCAACTAGAAAAGGACTGGGCTGCAAACGAGCCGAAGCAGAACTGAAACTGAAGTCCCAATGTGTTTTGCTTATTGCTCAGACCTTCTTTGTAGTGCGACGTCTCACCATGCCCCAGATTAGGAGGTTTGTCACCAGGGACTGTTTGAAGCCTGTTTGATAGACCACATTCTCTAATGCTGTTGAAATACATTGCCCTTTCCAGAGGTGCAGTGCAGAAATAATTATTTCTCTTTATAAGACTCAAGCTTAATAATCACCTTTAAACTTAGCCATTCTCGCCTTTCTCCTTAGGATTTAATTTGACCAACATTTAGGCAGACAGGTTCTGATGCTCCCATCACTCTTAAGTGGTTCCTCTCACAACCAGCATCTTGTCCCTGTCCCTGGGCTCCCTGTTTCGCCATGCTTTTGTAAATGTTTGTGCAGTTCCTCAAGGCAAAAGAAGGAAAGAAAGAAAAAGGGTTGCCTTTAACATATGTATCGGCCTCCTGACACTACTGTGCCATGTGGATATAGAACCAATTTTGCCAGAGAGGGGAGGAGGCAGCATGGCTGAGAATGATGGCTGGGAGCAAGGGGAGAGGAGGGCACCACCTTTCAGTGGCTGTGCTGACTTGGAGCATTTGTCAAGCTGCGCATCCTTCAGATCAACCTTTTATTTCACATGATGCCTCCTCCCAAGGAATTCTCCACTGATATTTGTCATGTTGACTAAGTATATCCAGTGGTGTCTCATCCTGGGAGCTGAGCCTGTCTGGGGCTGACTCTCACTGCCTGGGATGCCACATAGGAGTCCTGGCCACCAGGGCTCAACCCTCAGTTAGTGTCAGATATTCAGTGATAACAAGCGGGCACAAAGACTTTGCTGTGGCCTATCTGAAAGACAGGAGTAAACTCAAAGCTTATTTGTTTATCTGGGCCTGTAATTAAACCACTAGGACACTGAAGTCTTAATCCAATTGAAACTTCTTTGATTACAGCATTTAAAAATGTACCTTCATTACAAACTCAGCAGGCCCAATTATTTTGCAATTATAAACATTAATAAGTGCTATAGGAAAATCAGGACAGCCTGGAGGATTTGAGGATGGCAACCGCTCCTTAGAAGGATGAGATGTGTTGCTCAGGAGTGATCAGAAGCTGCTGCCAGGCAACGAGGGACCAGAGAGGAACCCCCTGGGACGAGGGGCAGGACCTAGATCATCTCATCTTCCAGAGGGAGATGAGACTTGCGAGGGCCTCCCCACCACTGCAGAGAGCAGCTCCAGGGATGCAGAGCAGGGACAGGTGCTCTTTTCCTGGGGGCTGCCAGAGAACCAAGGACTAGCAAATGACTTTCGTTAAAACTCTTTCAAGCTGGCTTTGTCACATCCATAGCTGCGAGATAAAGGACCCAGCCCTTGCCTTGTGTTGGTCTCTTTGGATCAGGGAAGAAAAATCGTGGTGGTCATGAAAATGACCATGACGAAAGAAGCTTTTCTAACTCAGCATGGTCTTTGTTCCCACGCTTGCCTTTTTGTTGAAGCCTTATTTGAGATCCTTGGGATATGACTTAGGCTTGACTTAACAAAGCTCTGGCTCTTGAATGTAGTTTTCTCACCAGCTGCTGTGCTGGTCCTTTGTTGGAGAAACAAGAAACAGGAGATGAAAAGAGGCCACAGACTGGTGACCATTTAATATTACATTAAATAATCAAACTAATCTCCTTTTATAATGCCAGGAATGAAAAAATGGTGATAAAGAGACAGTTACTTGAAAAGGCTATGGATTAGTAATAAATTAGTGGTAAGGGCACTCAGAAAACCACAACCCATTTTGGTTGAAGAAAGTTCTGGTGATCACTGCTGCTCCATGGCTCACCTGCTGACTCTACTGTATTGCCATTTTGGAGGCAGGTGGACTTTGAGGTGACAGCCTAGGCAAGGTTTGAAGGCTCTGTCTCCTGCCAGTGCGAGCTCTGAAGCAGAAGAGGCAGTAGATGAGCAGGTAACAGTCTCAGGGTTTTGAACTCTGCCTGTTATCTCTGCCTTAGAGAAGAAGGCTCCCCATGCCTGATGGAGGCACATCTAGCACATTAACAAGCAGCATTTCAAATGAAATGCTCTCATGTTTTAGGAGGCTGGGAAGCAGAAGTTCAAGGTAAATATGAAGTTACTGGAGTTGAACATGTTACTTCTCATCACCCAAAGTAAGGTAACTTGTTCTGAGCAAGCTTTAACTGAAAGGTATTGAGCCTTGACAGAAAACCTCTCCCTGGAGGTTCAGCCAGAACAGTCCCTGTCCTCTTCCATCCTTGTGGCCTCATCTGTGCCTTCCTGCCCTCTCCACCAGCGCTCCTTAGATACTGATGTGAGCCAGACCAGGGAGACAAAAGGAGAGAAAGGAAATCCCTTCTTCTAAGGGGTGAGTTTAACTGGCTCCCAGGAGAATTCCCAGTGCCAGCAAGGAGGAGGACGAGGAGGAGGAAGGGTGGAAACAGGCACTGGGCACAGCAGAGGGGGAGTTTTCAGCTGCAGCAAGTGGTTAGACAGGCTTTTTGCTATAATGTCAAACCACACCTGGAGTTACACCAGCGTGGAGCTGGGCGCTGTGAGCGCGTGGGACGGGTGACACGGCCTTCTGCCACTGCTCCATTTTATTGTCGCACTGTTAGAGCAGTGGCCTTCCCATCCAAGGCTGGCATTCCCTGCAGCCTTAAAGGACCTGTTCATTTACCAGGTGAGTCCCATTAGCTGCAAGGGTTGCCCTGAAGAGCTGAGACCTCTGTGTGCTGGACAGACAGCACCTGGGTTCTTGTCAAATTCAGCCAGGGATGTCAGAGGAGAATTATAGAAATATGGAGCACACACTGAGCATGATGCCTGTGCAGTGGTGTGACTGAAAAGGCTGACATGGAAGGACATTTTGGGACAAAACTGGTCTCTACGAACTTTAGACTTCTGCAGTATAGACAGCTGCACTGACATGGCTGGCAAGGCTCCCTTTGGAGTCAACTGGAGAGGAGCAAGCCCTTTAAAGATGCAGTTCATCCCGTCCTGGTGTAGATACACACAGGTAAAGATGATAAATACTTCTCTGAAATTTTAAAAGGCTAAATTCTCCATAGGCAACTCTTCTTAAATGAGAGAGTCATCCCTATGAGGGCCTGCTTTTATCCAGGTGACACTGCAGAGAGCCTTTGGTGGCTTGCAGGAGTGGACACTTGGCCAGAGGAATCCCACCATTTCTCTCCCAGGACCTGAAGGATGAGGAAGTGCGAGTAACATATTTCTCTAAGTTTGCAGAATCATAAGCAATTCTCATTGCAAAGCAATAACTAAAAATTGCATCAGACTCCAAGGGAAAAGTAGTGATGAAAGAAGGAACTGCATTCCATTCTCTGGAAACCAAAAAGCTGTTGAAAGAAGAAGAAAAATTCCACGAATTCAGCTTTGTTTTGAACTGGGGCAGATACTTCTATGCAGTGTGATGCTGACCACACAGCTGCCCCTTTGCAGCTAAGCCTTGACACCTGCAATGAAGGTTGTTTTGGTTTCTTTTGCCATTAGCATCTTCAGATGTATTCTTTTGTTTAGCAAAATGTTATTTGGCTGACTCTAAACCCAAAGGTAGATGCAACTCGATTTTTTTCCTGAACATCAATCACATTTAGGGCTGTGTAAACCCTCAAGGCAATAATTGCTCAGAAATAGACTGTACCGTTCAGTGTGGAAGCCCAGGCCGCTGCTGCACAGTTTTGCCAGCTGTGGGGAACTGCCAACACACCTCCATCTCCGGGGGGTATAAAGAGGCAGAGCTGCCTCTCTGCTGCCAGAAGAAACCCCTTGTGCAGACACAGTCACGCTGGCAACACTGGCAGCACTCCTTGCCTCCAGGGGCTGGATCTCTGCTGTGGCAGACAGACACAAAGGTTTGTCCATCTACCTGCAGCAGGGACGTTTTGTCAACAGAGTGCACAGGTTGGACTTTTGTGCAGCAGAAGCGGTACCTGTTGTGCTTGACCTTGATGTCTCTGCATCTTCTTTCTTTCAGCAAAAGGTTTTGACTGCTGATTTCGACTCACACATTTTGGGGCTGCTGGTGATGGGCTATTTAGCATATTAATGGGAATAAACACTCCTCAGCGAGTCACACTTCATCACAGATTGCTTAACTTCCCTTGCATTATCTTATGAAATAGTATGCATCTATTCAAATTACATCGATTCTTAATATGTCTGAGATGCTCATGAAAGTGTAAAAGAGATGTTTAACAACAAGTTCTTCTCCTTCCTTAAATTTTGGCTTCATTTGCTGTTTTATTTAAATAAGGGTCACAACTGGCCATTGAATAACAACATTTACTTGGTTTTGTAAAAAACACACCCTCCTGTAACATCTTTGAAAGGAGGTAGGCATACACTGACAGCTCCTTTCATTTTAAGAGTGCATGTCCCTTTGCCTCGATGAGAAATTAAACCAGGCTGCTAATACGTGATCCTGCAAGGGTTAAATGGTGTCATTGCAGTTTCACTTCCTCTCAGACAGACAGAACTACACTGTATGAAATAATTTGTTTATATTCCTTTCCTGTTCCAGACAGAGTTACCAAGCACATTAATATGACTACTGCGTCAAACACTTGCATTCCTTTCACACAAAGCAATTTAAAAGCAATTTTTTGAGCGTTTTCTTTTCTTGACCTCTTCTCTAAACAAAAGTGATCCTCAGAAAATTTTGCATTAGGTAAGTAATTGGCCTGGATAAAAGCCTTTGCCCTCTAGAAGCATTTTCAAGTGTTTGGAGTGATAAACTCTGTCTTTAGGGACCAGTAATCCAGAACACTGTTGTGATTCTGTAAGTGGCAGATACAATAAATGTGCAAGCTCAGGTACGCATTTCAAGAGAATACATCTTGGCTGCTATTAAGCAATCACTGGATAATGCAAAGTGAAATGCTTTTTTAAAGAAGTTTTAGAAAATCTATCAGCCTGTTGGATCATAGATAAATGACTGCTAAAAGAAAAGCTTGTTGACAGCAGCATGTGAGACCAGGCTATAGAAGAATTTTGTATGAAGCACCTGAATGGGGACAAGGTGGGGACAAGAGGGGAAATCCAGGGTGTACAAGGCTAATTCCAAACTCTGCTGTATGATGCTCAGCTTTCTTGCTCAGGCTGTACTCTTTACTCAGTTGCACAAGAAATGGTGACAAGATTAGTGTCAAGCTACCAGAACTTTTTTTAGGTTATTATAAGGAATGAAAGCAGGACAGAAGGGGAAAGGTATGGGAAGGGAAAAGAGATGCTAGGAGCAGAAAGAAGAATTTCTTCTACTGTACTTTTTCTCCTCTGTAGTCTTCTTTGGGCAGCCTAGTCTTGCTCCAGGGACAGCTGTACAAGCTGTAGTTTGACAAAGGTCCTTTTGCCTGACACTTTTGTATTCCCTGCTACCTTATTTCCTCTAGTCAAAACAAGCAGGAACCATGTCTGCAACGACTACATGTGTATTTAAATAGTGCAGATGATGATCCCATGGAGAAAATAGCCTTGTTTCTCCATTCTGCTCTTCTCCTTTGCCATGGTAGTTCATCTCCATTTGCCTATTCAATGCTGCTCCTCTCCCATATTTTTTCCTCTACCTGCCTTGAAATGAAGTCAGACAGCACCCTAGCCCAGGACAGCAGGCTGCGACTCAGTTTTTTCTAGCAGGAGTTTCACTGGAAGGTGGGAATTAATTGTGTGGCAGGACTGGAAAAAGCTCTTCAAGTAGAGCAGTGCTTTGCACTAAAAATTTCTTGCAATGGAGAAACACTCGAATATTCTTAATTTCAAGGAAACTGTTGGTAGTTCTCGTGGGTTATTTGCCAAAGATTTATTATGCATGTGTATTTAAATAAAGGCCATGATATTTTCTTAGCAGCAGGAGGGCATTAGTGTGTGACAGTGCTCCCCTGCATCCATTCCCTGGGATCTGGCCAAAGCAACCTTCCCATGCACTGTATGAAAAAAGTCCTCTGAGTTGACTTCTCTTAAAGATGTCAAAACTTTCTTCTGTAGTTTTCTCTAATGCTGTTACTCACCTTCATGCTCATTTCCTTAACTCATTTGCAACAATCTGCCTTTCATGTGCATGACCTCTGAGGCTGAGGGAAGTAGGAGTAGAGACTCCTTCATGTGGCATGAGCTCGGTTGCTCCATCCCAGGAAGTTGCCTCCATGCTCCATAGGCACAGTAAAACTGGTGAAGGAACGAACAGTTTCCTCAGTGCTGGATGGGGAGTAAATATTAAAGTCCATTTCGCATGATGATTCAAAGGATGAGAGAAACTCTGAGAGCTTAGAGAGATCCTGTGGAAGAGAAAACAGAGACACGGAAGACTGATGATTTACAATCAGTATTTGAAAGACATATACACAAATCCTAGTTAAGTCCCTCTGATGAGTGAATCACTGCCACCAGTTTTAAAATGTCAAATGATCCTAATGTTCAAAATGATTGCTGAGATGGCAGTTCTTTTCTAAATCCCTGTTTTCAGTTGTTCCATATCTTACCTTTGGAAGTGAAATTTTTCCATTAGCCTTGACTTGGAAATGAAAAATTGTGCACTTTGAAAACTCAATTTCAAACAATGCTACCCAGCATAAAGTGGACTCTGTTCCTCTGAAAAATGTGTGGCTGCCTGACATTTTCTAGCAAAGCCGTTTGCTTTATAATTTTCAGTCTTACGATTCTGACAGGAAGGGAAAAATGCGCAAGGAGAAATACTATGCAGATATTAGGGCTTAGGAAAAATTGCTCTCTATTTGGCAAAAGTTGATTTTCATTTTTTATGTACAGAAAAAAAGGAATTACTGGTGACACAGATAGTCTTACAGGGTTTTGAAACCATTCTTTCAGCTACAAATCACTGTCTGATTTTATTAAAGGGATTATTCGGAAGCATCGTGCAGCTCCTGTATAGGTACAATAACACAAGTCTTGTACTCTGCATGAGCTCTACTTCCATGAAGCCCGAAGCCCACCCGACCCACCACCTGTGGTCGGGTTTGTGGCACTGGAGCCAGGGGAAGGCAAGCACTCGGGGTGTGGTGGAGACAGGACCGCAGCCCGAGCAGAATTAATTGCAGGCCTTGTGGTGATCAAGGCTCCAGAGAATGTGCTCACCATGGCCTGGATAAAAGAGCTCCCAATGGAATTTTAGAAAAATAAGGGTTTTTTAAGCTCCACAAACATTTGGATGGGGTAGAGGAAGTGCTCTGGTTCTATGCCTCTGCAGTGGGAAGGGCTGCTTGTGGATGGTGACTCCACAGAGTGACATTTTTGCCTGCAAACACAGCTCTAGGTCAGCAGCTGACCTGGGGCTACCAGAAAAGCA
Source organism: Gymnorhina tibicen (assembly GCA_013399875.1). NCBI lineage: Eukaryota > Metazoa > Chordata > Aves > Passeriformes > Artamidae > Gymnorhina > Gymnorhina tibicen. Next base: position 1,152,681 of record VXAZ01002730.1, read on the forward strand.
GAACATTTGTAACAAAGCAGGTATCCTGTGTCTCTCCATGCCCTGCAGGCTCACTGAGCTGGGTAAAGGTGAGGGGGAGTGATCACTCCCTGCTCTGCTGAACCTGATCAAAGCGTTTCCAACTAACACCTTCAAATAACAGGGGGGCTGAGAGAGACTGTAAAGGCTGACAGGGGTCCATTCTTAAAGATCAGGAATCATTGCTCTCACAGCAGAGGGGTGTCTTTTCATTATGTTTTATACAAATCCCTTTTATAAATGGTTAAGGACACTCAAACGCCCAGCTCCCACCTAGGCAGCAACCTCCCTCTGGCACAGATCCATTTCATTTCTGCAAAGTCCTTAAGTACATGCTTAACTTTAACCACCTGAACTGTCCCACTGGAGCCACGGAGATGACTCATGAACTAAAGTTAGTCCCCTGCTTGCGTATCCTGCTGACTGTGGGCTTCTGCAGTATCTACTGCCAGATGTTTGGGAGAGGAAATGAAAGAAACTCTGTAGCGGATAGTTAAGGGAGTAATTAACTAACAGAGGAAACTTTGTATTGCTTCCAAATATCTGAAAAGTGATCTAACGTGACAGTTGATATTTTGGTCCAGACATAGGTTTAAACAATTTTTAGTCCTATTCAGGTCTTGATCTTTTATGTTTAGTCTCCTGGATTCTTCTCTAATGCTCTAGTCTGTCCACACTGGGCTTTATCAACTTTGTGGTTTTTTCCTAATTTAAATACGCATTAATATTCTTCAGGCACTTACCATTAAATACAAAATTGCTGGGTAAGAAGAAAGAAAAATGCTATGCTCAATGGATGTAATGTTTCACTGTAGAAAGGCTAGAGTAGAAGATGCTGGGGTTTCAAGCATACATCTACTTTTGTAACCCATACACTGGTTTTCTTTTCTTTTTTCCTTTCCAGCATACTCATCTTGCACTTGGATTGTCTTCCAAAGGCTCTTTAAGGGAGCACAGTACAATCTCTGCACAAACAGCACAGTGCTGGGATAGTGTTAACAGGACACTTCAGCCTGAAAATCTCACAACAATTTCCTATGCCATAAGCAGCACCCATCACAATAAGGTCTTTCATTCGGGTTACACAACCCTGCACAATGCCCCACACCGGGCAGCTCCCACAGCCAGAGCCCAGTGTTAAAGGCAACCCTTCCCACGAATCCCACACAGTGGGATCCCTCTGGTGTATTCTCCATAGGACAGATCAGGCAACCGTCACTTGCAGGACCTCGTGCATTTTGTGGCAGTGCTGTTTTTCCAGCTCTGGGTTACGTGGAGTTTTAGAGAAAAGTGTTGCAGACTTGTGACAGGCTGTCACAATCTGAAAGAGAGACAGTGAGAGATTTATTAGAAAATCTCCTTCGCCTCAAACACAGCCTTCTTTGAGGGCTGACGCTTCATTTCTTCCTGGTGAGACCACCTCCAAGGGCTTTAATTCCCCAAGTGACAGCAATGGAATAAAACTCACCATCTCCTGTCTTCCTCACCAGTGTGGACTTAGCCCATTGCTTCCTGAAATTGCCCTGGACTGCTCATACACAGATGACCACCTCAGATCCTACCTGAGCTGCTTCCACTGGGCCATGCTGGCTGAGCTGCTGTTCCATTTGCTGGCAGTTCCTGCGGAGGTCAATCTCTGGCTGGGTCTCCCACTTCCTTTAAAAGCAGGCTGCTCCAGCACAGGCCTGACAGGCTAGAAGGGGACTGAGCAGGAAGCCTTGTCTTGCTAATGCCTGGTGGGGTGACTTTATTCAGGAATAAATTCCTCTGGAATGAAGGCATGCAGGACAATCCTTTCTGTGATCACCAGCTTAGTTTTGAAAAGCAGTGGAGAAATAGCATGCAAGAGGCCACACTCGAAATGAAACCAACTGCTTCAAATTCCTTCGGTGTGAGTCCTGCCTTTCCTTAACGTCCATGGGAACTCTGCCAGTAATTGCCCTTGTGCTACTGTTTCTCCCTTTGTATTAGTGTCCAGCAAAGCCTGATCTCCACATCAGCTCAGAAGATGGCACAGCACTGATTTCTAGTCTGAAAGAGCACACAGAGGTATTGTGAATATGTACCTTATTCTTAACTTTTATCCTATATGACAGCTGCTTTTACTTACGTCATACCCTATACAGCAGACCTCTCTTCCTTGCTAACACTGGAAAGGAAACAAAGGCTTGTTGTTTCTTTGAAGGACTAGAGCTACTCTTAATTTCCACCCAGAAAAGCCCTTCCCACTCTTTATTCTGTCCAGAAAAAGATCATAGATGGCAGTGGGTGAAACACTGACTGACATTTTAGAAAATTCCTCCACTGCTCCTCTAGCACAGGAGCCAGGAAGGAAATATATAGCTACAGTTCTTCAGTCCCACTAGGTACCTCTAAAGCCTAAAAATTCCTTAGAGTGTATATTTTTTAGAATTATTACTCAGCTTTCAGTCTACTCACACGCCTATATAACATGCACAGCAACCATCAGTGCTGCACCATACTGAGTCTAGAATATCATTCAGGACAAAAATCAAACACTCAGCTGGGCAAGGGCATTCAAGAAAATCATAGGCTGTTTTCTCTGGTGGGGAAGGAGGGTTTCTGCAGTAGGTAGTTCTTCTCTTTGGTGTTTTTTGAGCAGGGTTTGAGCAAGGAGCCGTCCATCTGGGGAATTCTCGCCTCCCCCTGGGCAGCTGCTGTCAGGGCTGGCAACGCTTGCACAGTGGCTTCTCCATCTGGGAAAGCAGAGTCCCCACCCTTGGTGCCAAGCTGTCAGTCTGCTTGGAGTTTTGCAGTCTGGGCTCACACTCCCGGGTAGGTGGGTCAATAACATTAAGAACTTTATTAAAAAATAGACGTAGGCTCATCAACACACACCAATATAAAATTGTTTCAGGGCACATGACCATTCACAATGTACCAGCTTGCATTTGGCACTGCCTTAGCTTCCAGTCTGTGGAAGTGCCTACAAAACCTGCAGAGCCACCACTGGTGCTACTTGTACTGGACCAGCAGCTCTCACCCTGCCATGAATGAGGAAGAAGGGAAGGGAAAGGACACACAATCCCCTCGGCTCCTTGGGCAAAAAGCAGTTGCAGTCCAGCCCCTGGTCTGGGTCTGTGGATCTCCCCTGATGGGGCTCCTGTCCATTATGGTTTTCTGTGTATTGCAGCAGCAGACTTCTTGCTCTGATCTGTCCCATTGCTTGGTAAGAAGTGAGAATGCCTTCATAAGAAAAGCTGCATCTTTCTAAATAACGTTACAGCTCCTATTCTGGACTGCATTCTAAACCTTGCTGGGAGGTGGGTCCAGGGCATCTGCTGCCCCTGTACCAGGTCCTGATGCCAGCTGGGTCCTTGGCACTGAGGTCTCAAGGCACCTCCCCAGCGCTGGGACATGCTGTGCCAGGGGAGTAGGTGGCATCACTTCAGAGACCTCCCCTTTAGCTCAACTCCACAGGCTGTGACAGGGAGTTTAACTAAGCTTCGCCAACAAACCTTTGACCAACAAACCAAAGTGTTTCCAGTGGCCCCTCACCTTTAAGGAGGATTGGAAGAGTGATGCAGGGAGTTTGGGCTGCAGTCAGCCCCTTCCGTCCTTTCAAAAAGGGAATTCTGGATTCGGATGGCAAATACTTGACTTGCAGGTAGGTTTAACCACAATATCTTCCCAACTCCAGTTCTTCGCTGTAGGCATCGGATATGTGACTTCGCTACTCTTTCCAGGCTCACTCTGTTTTGGTTATTTAATATTACCATGTACATTTCTGGGTGAATTGTTTCATATATATTTCTGAGTAGAAAATTTGTTTTTATAAATGCATAGATGCATATAGCAAATTAAACTGGTAAATTAAAACTAGCATCATCTCATCCAAGTAAAGAGACTACACTACAAGACAACTGTATTGCAGAACTGCCTTGTAATACCCATTTCATTCTTGTAAACAATGCATCTCTTTAAATGTGGACTGCAAAAATCACACACAATACTTTGGTTCAGGAATCCGCTGGCTGATTTTCTGAATCACTGTTTTTAATATAGGGGGTGTGGGCGTCTAAAAAGCCTTCTATATATAATTCTGAAGAGCCATCTCATTCTGTTTCTGCAACTTATTTTACCAGTTTCTCCTGATTCATTTTTTAGTGAATGCTGAGCATTTTAAGAGTAGAGACTAAGCAAAAATGCTCTACATAGATCATGACAGTTTGCAGCTCCGTGACTTCCCAAGAGGTTATTATATCTCAAGCAGTGAGAAACAGCTCTCACTGAGTAAGAAATTATTCCATTGTGTAGTATTATTCAAGCAATTAGAAATCATACTGTGTACAAAATACTGTACCTCTAGGTAGCAATTTTGGTGTTGTATCATGCCTACTTAAGTGTGTAGCTACAGCAAAAGAAGTACCATGTTAACAACACAACCATTTCTAAATCAAAAGCACAAATTCATAAAAACAACAGTATACTCTAATTGATATGCAGTGTTTCATGTGCTTTAGACATCAAAATTCCTAATTCCGGAGTCTCCTGGATTCTTGATTTCCTTGCCATTCATAAATTCTTCATCTGGCCAAGGAGAGTGAGCAATATTTTATAGCATGGAGAAGATGTTCACAGGAAGCAAGAGGTAACTTCCCTTTCCTTCCACAGCACTCCTGACTCTTAACTGCTCCAAAACACCCAAGACTTGGTCTTGCATTTTTCTTGGCTAGTACAACAGACTACCAGCAGAACATTTCTAAGAATTTCTGAAGACCTCTAGTCAGCCTTTTTCTTTAGAAAATTAGACTGTGTCAGCATATTAACTTGAAGCATCGTGTTAAACCCAGCTTTGCAAATTATATAGATGTGGGCTAAGAGGGCCAGAGCTTACCAATTACCCAGCTCTTAGGGTAGATCTCTTTTATAGACAGAAGCAGAAAAAGACTAATTTATTTTTGAAATCAACTAGGATATTTTGATTGCTGTTGGCTTCATTCAATAAGCTCCCAGGGACATTACAGTGATATTGATGAAAAAGGTGGCATGACAAGCCAGTGAGGTACAGAGGTGCAAAAGCGTGATTACTACCTACCTAAAATTCACACAGTCAGGGCCAGATGTGACCACAGGAGGAAGAGCTCCCATCTTGAATTATCCTGGCATGTGGCTGCTTAAAGAGAAAATGTTTCATGTAAGTAATAGGGGATCCATGGTGTGTGCTGGTCCAGAGCTTGGAAACCACTCTCAGCTCCTGGCAGACAGCCCACCACCAAACTCTGAGCTCGGGACCTCCCACCCCATGGCTGCCAATCCCTGCATCCTTGGGGAGGCAGGAGGCACGCTATGAATTAAGCCTTGGTGATCCTTCTCCACAGCTATGACCTTCAGATATTGCTGAAGGACTTCCCAGCACTCCCTGAAGTGGCCAGGCACACTTGAGGGGCTCGGGAGCACCTGTGACAGGTGGATCACTGGAGGACTGAGGATGCAGTGCTAAAGGTAAACTGCAGGAGGCACTGGACCAGTCTAGCCCGGGGATCCCAAGGTTTTGGGAGTCCGTGCATGTTGGCTGACACTGGGCCTCCTCGCTATAAAAGCATCCATAAAAGCCCCAGGGTTGGGGGGAAGGAAAGAGTGAGTGTGAGAGAGGCAGGAAAGCACAAACACCTCTGTATGTAATGTCTGCATTTCATAAGACTTTCTGTTACCATGGCAATGAGCATGGTATAAATACCCAGACAGATCTCCCCTGTGGCAGTGCATTCTGCTGCTCCCATGCTGCAGGGCCAGTCTGTGTACAGACATTTTGATGGGCATCTGCAAACCCTCTCTGGTAAAACTGTCAATGATTTTGTTCAATCTCAAGCCCATCGTTCACTGAGCAAAAGTGCTCTTTCCACTTCATTCACCTCAAACTCACTTTCTGGCTCCTACAAACAAGCAAATAAATTCTTTTATAACATAAAGATGGAGGATTGCATCCTTATTAATTTGTATTCAGGCTAAATAATCAATAGGAAGAGCTACATTTTAGTTGCTTTCATTATATTTGGAGTCAGACTCAGCACAAGCATTTCCAGTAACAATTTAGTGTGACGAAAACTGCTAATGCTGTTGAATTTAGAGTTGTAATGGAGTTATAACAGATCCAGGTTAGCCAGTCACAGAGAAGCATAGCCTTAAGCTGAGTGCAATAATTAAAAAAGAAGTGCCTATGTTTCATAACACAGAAACACTTCAATTGATTTTCTCAGGATGGGTGCAGTCTTGCATGAGATGCAGACAGAAATAGGTGGATTTTGTTATAAAAATCAAACATGATCTTAATCTAAACATCTTATTTTAAAAGGTTCACCGCCCCCTAATTCATTTGACAGGTATGGTAATGGCAGGGACCAGCTTTGCCAGGACATCTCCTTTCCATTCATCCCCCGCTTTTTGAGTGTACAACTGAAAAAAGGAAAATGGAACAGCAGAAGGATATATATGTTCCTTCATATTACATCTATGCAGGAAGACGAACTACTTCAGAAGGGGAAAAAGCATGTCTTCATTTGGAAATGAAGTTTGCTTTCATGCTGAGGAAACTCAGTCAAACTCAAATCCAAGCTAGGGCAAGAGAGCTGGTATTTTCCACATAAAGTAGCTGGGTAAATTACATATGGGAATCCCACATAGGTTAACCCAACCTGCTGTGTGGAGAACACAATAAAAATATCAAGCTGCCTGTTTTTATCTTACGACAGTTAACAGAAGATCAAGCCAAAATGGGAATGAGAGAAATGTACCTTGAAAGAAGTCCATACTAGGATTAATTTCTTCCTGTGTTCTTCCTGGTAACAAACATGTAATATGGAAACAAAGGGGACTGGGAGCAGGAGGAAACTCATGGAAAAGCCAGGCGATGGAATGAAAGAACCCTTCCTGCTACCAACACTGTGTCACTTCTGACAAGTTGAAATTTTCCAGAGCAACACTTATTCTCCCTTTAGGTTCTGAATAATACAGAGAAGAGGACAGTAGAGCCCAAATGTGAGGGAGAAGCAAAAAAGAGTGAATGCCCCCCTTAGCCTAACTGGGATAGGTTGAAACCATGAAGAGTAATTCTTTGTTAATCTGAATTCATACCCTGTTAAAATGAGGCTACACTTTTTCCTCCAGCAAAAGTGTAGTTTCCTTCATCTCCTCACTCTTTATTTCTAAGCCAAACAATTAAAAATAACAAGCAAGAGCAAGGGAGAGCACCAAAGGAGTTTGGAAAAGGAAAATCTGCACTGGCAGGGAGAGCTAGTTAAGATGTATGTTTATCACACTGTGTAATCGAGACAGTTCCAATAGAATTGTACTGTAACTCCATGCTAAAACTTAGTAAGAGCTCGTACAACTCTTCACACTAAATAATATCATGATCCTGCAGTACTTTTAAATTGAAAACTCTTCCAAGAACTGAGAAATTGGTTTGACCTTTCCTTGGACAGAGGTGAGGTGATTCATGTAATGACTGGAGGGGGAAGGGGACATTGCATGAGTCACTTCTGTTTGTTATATGACAAGCACCTTCTCCTAACTATTTACTTCACCAACTTTCATTTCCATCTGCTGCCCTTTGACCATGACACAACCTGTCATCCCCAGTATGTTCCTTATACCTGCTTCTTAGTGCTGAAATAGATTACAGAGGCTATTCAGTGGACCCAACCAACTTGAACAGAACAGAAAATTCTTGCTTGTACTGAAAAAACACTTCTCAGCCACTGGCTTGATTCTAATCTGGGACCCATCATTGTGGCTGAAGCCAATGGAGATGCCAAAAATGCATGAAAAATCCTGATCACCTGGTTCTTTCAGGCATTAACCACTTGTAATAAAAAATATCCCAAAATAACGAGTACCACCACTTCTGATAACAAATATCCCACTCAGTTAGACCTGTAGTCTATCTAGCTCAACACATTTTTATCCAATAATGGCCAAACCCAGATGCCTAGAAGAGTTTAGAAGAAGAGGGAAAGCATATTCCCCCATTTCCCTGTTTCTAGAAGCCTACAGCTCAAGGACTTTTGTGTTCTAAGATTCCTGGGACAGATATCCTGTGCCATGAGGATGTTTTTTTTTTTACAGGGACAAATATCTGCCTGCAAGACATAGAAGACTAGACTAGAATGCAAGACTAGAATGCTCTGTATGCACTTTCCCATGTCCTGAAGATCAGAGACAGCTTTTGCCAAGGATGAATGCTGCTCTGTAACTCCAAATGTTCAAGGAGTGCTCCCAAGTGACTTATGGGGACTTTCCCAAGTCATTTGCCTGATAGCAGAGAGAGGGCTAATGGTGAAAAAACCCCAAAACTCAACACTTCAGAAAGATCTTAGGCAAGTATCACAATTTAAAAAGTGTACATTTGGTGAATGATAAATAGAAAATACTAGGAATGGGCTGAAGGGATATTTTTAACATTTCCCTTCCATGTGAGCAGAATGATAATTGTGTCCTTGATGTTCCAATATCAGTGATACACGGAGAGAATTTCTTTAGGATGGTTTTATAAACTTTTAAGTCAGAGCACATGCACCAAGGTGAACATGCTGTTGGGACAGGAAGAGCGTCACTTCCCTAAGAGTGACAGCATCACCGCTGTCTGTCAGTGACACGCTCTGTAAAAAGGTACAGTCTTCCATAAAAGCCTTTCAGGAATTTTGGGAAGCTGCAGGCAGGATATCCTCTGATGTCACGTATTTTGATGTGCCAATATCAAGAGCGTAACTCCCAGGATGTCCCAGATATGGCCCTGTGTTGGCTTGGAAGCCAGACAAAGTTACCCTCTGCATCTATCAGAAATGGAACATGGAGCCCTGGAGTGTGTTACAGACAGGTTTATAAACAAGGAGAGAGAGAGATGCAAGCCTCTCCTTTTCTCCATTCAATTTCAGGACTGTGAGTGAGCTGGGCATGCCTTGCCATGTTCTTTACAGTGAATAAAGGCATTTTTTCTTCTGCTGTTATCAGCAAGAGGTAATATCCATGGGACTGCTGTGCATTCAGCTGGCACCTCTGACAGTCTCGCCTGCACTCTGTCCACCAGCACTCGAAAGTGGCCTGTAACCCCAGATTAAAGGGATGACTCTGAGTGCCTGTGCATGCTGCTGCCCATGGATAGCTGCTCCACAAGTCATGCCCTCAGGAAGGTTGTGCTAGCCTATGAGAGAATTCCTACAGGTAGATAAGCACATTCAGAATAAGAGGGCATGCTGATGTCGGGGGGAAAGTCAGGACACCCAGCAGAGAATCTGCAGCAAATTAGGACTATACGGATGGAAATTAATAAAACAAACATTTTGCCTAATGCCAGAGGAGATTTTAAATTGGACAGAGAGAAAACAAAAGAAGTATTTTTGCAAGATACGAAACTTCAAAAAAAAAATAGCCATGGTCCTTTTGCAGCTGAATCCATAAAAATATACTCCGTAATCCAAGGAAATTTGGTACAGTTCTCTGCTTACTGTGGCATTACATCCCTTGGTATTAACTGGAAAGGCAGCAGTGTATGTGTGCATATGAGTGAGTGTGACAGCACTTAGGAGGATGAGAATGGAGCTTTTTTCCTTTTTGACTGCCTTTTAATGAATCAAAAATGAAAAATTCAAAGCCTTGCCGCGTGATACTGATCTCCGCATTTGGCATCTGGGATTAATTCTGCAGGCCTGCTGCATGTGGATCCCCCTCCACATCTCCAACAGAGAGACTGGGAGTGCAGCACCCAGCCCAAGGTGCTGCTGTGTCCCTGCTTCCTGGGGATATTGTCTCATCACAGCCAGGAAGAAAAACAAAACAAAAATCCAAGCCTGGCAGCTGCAGAATTGGCTTATAGACTTAATATTCAGAATAGGTTACAGCAACACCTGACTACCAAACTATTGCATTTGCTAAATATTTAAGCAGACAATGCAAATAATTGCAGCTAAAACCATTTCTTTCTGAGAAAAGAATATGGAGCGACAGGGCAGGATCCTGTTTGGCTTATGTTAGGCATATTAAATGAATCTTAGCTGGTGTTGATAAGTCTGTCAATCCACAAGAGGGGGAAAAATGCCTTAAAGGAAATAAGCAGAGCAGGAAGAAGAAAATCTGTATTCAGGACAGTGCTCTGGGTACTGGATTGCAGCAGTGATGGAGAGAGTGGAGGTGAAAAGGGAGAAGCACACACTATTCCATATGCTGTTCTGATTATCAGGCAAGGTGGCTGAGGCACTGCGAGCTATTTGACTTGGAATAGGTGTGTAAATAGCAAGTAAATGTTATCTCTGATCCTTTTAAGATTTTTAATAGCTTTTTAAGATTCAAATGTTGAGAAACATACAAGGAAGCTGGCAATGGTATACCTGGAAAAGAGTGGAGAGCAGCCACCTCTGGAGTTTCCCATGGATGCTTCTTTCGCTCCTTACCCAGAGGAATGAAGGACATGGACAGGGTTGTGTGCTAACACCACTTCTTTTGCTCTAGCTGAATAAGGGAACATTTTTAAAAGCATCCAAGTGCAGTTCTGGTTGAGAAGACAAATGTCTGAGTTAGATTCATGTGGGGCCAGCCTTAATATCCCCTGCTGAGAGGCAGGGCCATGTTTGCACGACTGTACAGGCTTCTGCACCAGAGCTGGACAGACAAACTTATTTCAGAGTTACTAAGTGTCGTACAAAAGTAAATATTTAGATATCTATGCATACAAATGCACACTGGATAGGTTTATAAATGTGCTTATGTGGTTAGGCACCTGCTCGTAAATCAGTGTGAACCTTAAGTAACGAAATCCTCCTGGAAATCCCACCAAGCACGGTGTTTTGTCTTCTACCTTCCATTCTATAGGATCCAGGCCACTGACTGTCACTGAGGCATTGTGTACTTGTACACTGTACTTATGTACAGAGGGAACTTGGCTCAGTTCCCTCTGAAGATGGAATGGAGGCTTCTGCATCATGTAAATACCTTTTAATTTCTATTGTTTTCAGCCACCTGAAGAAGAAATCAAATAGAAGATATGGCGCAGCATCTCTGACAGGGCAGCACTTGTCTGGCTGCCCACATCAGCCTATGGCCACGACTCCCTTCCTCATCCATTGCTTCAAGGCTTTATGCTGTGAGGATGGACAGATGTCCAAGGCAAGGAAGGATCCAGAAAGGTGGTGGCATTTCCAGGGCAACAAGGAGCACAGCTCCTGCATCAGTCCCAGCTGTGCCCCACGGTCACAGGCTTGGAGCCACTTGGAAGGGCTGGCCGTGCTCCTGCACAGCCCTGGCACAAAGCAAGCTCATGCAGTTTGCCAGTGATATTGACCCATCAGGTCCTACAGAAAGCAGTATTTTCTGCAGGAATAGGGGGCAATAACATTTGACCTGGCAGGGACGTTCACAAGTCACTCTGGAGGCTCCCAGATTCATGATAATGAGGTTTCTGGTGCAACTGCCCAAATTTTCCTTTTAATTTTCTCCTTCTTCTTGAGTTAACTTAGGTAACCTTGGACTTACACATATGCAATGAGCTCTAGACTCAGCCAGTGGACTGGCTGTCAACCACAGTCAGGTGACGTCCTGGCCTACTTTATATGTGAACAGCATCTTGCAGCTGAATAAATGGTTGATGATGAGCAATCTCTGTAGAGCAATCTGTGGAGACTGTTCTACCTGTGACTGATGGGCACGCTGTGCCCCTTCCTCACCACCTGAGGGATTTGCACTTGACCAGAGTTATAAGTGTATTTATGAATTCCAAACTTTGTTATTGTAATTCCCTAGTCCTGCATACACAATTGCCAAGTTTAAAGAGAAAATTGATTCAGAACATCACATCTTCTCAAAAGCACATCAACCAACAATACCTCATTCCCTATTCTCGACTCTGCTGCTACCCTGAATACTGAAAAAAAAATAGAAAAATCCTATTTTCCTTTCCAGTGCTCTTCAGGGGAGTGCATAATGTACCCAAGGGCTGGCTGCACTGCGTGTCATTTGGATCTCCCACAACACCTCTAATGGTCAACTGTAAAGAGAAAGTTTGTGCCAGGGCAAACTTTCAGAAGAGAACAGGATCAAGCCACACTTGTTTTGAAGGGAAATTCAAGACAATTTCTTTAGTTCTAATCCAGCTATTTATCATCTGTGCGGGATACCTAGACTACTATGATGAGTGCTAAAGAGCCACGTTTTTAGAAAAGGTGAGAGGAAATTGTACGTACACAAAACCCACAAGTATGGACACACATTTCCAAGCATTCTTTGGAAAACTGCTCAGTCTACCTCATACAATAATACAGCTTTATCCTCTGGACATGTCACACAAAGGTTTGAACTACTGTGAAAACAAAAAGGGAGGATTGCTGCAAGGTCAAGAGCACTAAGTACTTACTGCAAACACTACTGATAACTAAACCACTTTTTTTTTTGTCAAAATTTGTCCATTTAATAATACACATGGCTTTCTGCAATCAGTTGAATTCCAGCTGTATATGCCTCATCCTGAAGAGCACAGCTGTCAGCATAACAGGCACATTTAATCTCTGGGGTGAGATGTGGCAAATCTCAAAGGAGCATCAAAATCCTTCCTGAACTGCAGAGTTTACCTCGTGCTTCTGTACAGAAAAGTCCCAGAGTTCAGTGGTGTGGCAAGGGGCCAGTGGCTCAGCGAGTGTCTTCCACGGAGACAAGGTCATACCTGAGAGGATGCATCCAATACAAACTCTGAAATTACACTTCCAAACTTGCTCTTGCAAAAGGGAAGTTTCCCCTGCGTTGCATTATCTGAAAGTCAGAAACTCAGTTGCACAGCCCCTTGAGAGTCCATTGATTGTTTTAAAAGGCTCCATGAAAGGTAATTATTCATTATGGGGGTAAAAATCCTTAGGGAGCTGAAAACTGGAAAAACAAAGGATAAAAATCACAGGTTGAGTCTTCCGCCTTCTTCTTCCTTCCTTGAAGCCTCTACTGGCAAGGTCTGGAAATGCTTTTGATTATCTCCAAAAACGACAGAAGATGAAGGCGCTCGGCACCTTGCACAATCAGGTACTTAATGTCCTTACCCTCCCCAGGGCTCTGCTGCTGACAGCAAATGAACTGATAGCTCCTGCTGCTCCCACCAGCCTGGTTCTCTGTGTCATCCACCTACACACTCACACATTCATTCTCTCCCTCATCATTTATTCATTCAATTTATTTATTTATGTAGGTCATTTTCAGTAGTAGTTTTACAAATAATGGTGGAAGTGAAAAACGAGCAAGACAGAAACAAAGTTAAGGAGAGAGCTGGTGGCACGCAGGGAACGGCAGGGGGATCTCTGCTGAAAACTAGATGTATGCCAGAGAACTGTTCCTGATTTTCTCCTCAGGCAGAGCCTGACCAAATTCCAAGTGACATCAGCTCTGCCAGCCTTTGCTCGACACTGACTTCACACAGCCAATCCACCTGGTGCTCATGCCCTGCTCCCCCGGCTTGCATGGTCTTTCTGATTGCACTTGAGGCCTTCTGGAGCTCTCTGAAGGCTACTTCTGCATTTAGAGACCATTGTTTTGGTTTTCCAGGCACTTAGTCATTAACTGTGTTCTAAAGCTTTAAGCACAGGGGTCTTTGCAGCAAAGAACAGGCCTATTTACATTGCCCAACCTGTGTGTCTAAATTAGATTACTTCCCTTTATTTCCTTTTTAGCCACCCTCTAAAGAAACTCCCTTTTCTACACTGAACCCACGGGAACTCCAGGGAAATCACCTTGCTGAGGATGTAATCAGACATGGTAAGTTGATCTTAAAGCTTTCTGTCACTGAAAGAAGCAGTCTTGTTCCTTCACCTTGTGTGCTTTCTCCTGTCTTTTTCCTCTTCCTTCCCCTAATTCCACCTGTTTCCCATGCTTCCTTACTTTTGACACCCACGACACCCATGCTTCCTTACTTTTGACACTTACCTGACCCCTCGCTGAGCTGATTCAGCTCATTGAACTGACAGAAAATAAATCCAGAGAAGTAAAAAAAAAAGGACAGTTTTCTGATGGGTTAATGAGCTGCATCAGCTCAGTGAATATGAAAGTCAGCCTAAGGGTGAGTCAGGATCATGTAGGAGGGAGTGTGAAGAGCAAGGAGGATTGACCCTTTTCACAGTAGAAAGTGATCAAAAGAGCTCAGTTTGTCTCCACTAATGGTATCCTTGGTTGGGAATATAAAGCAGATGCCTGGAAACAGACAGAATTTATCCTTGCTGTTCTGGCTCTGCAGTAATGAATTTATATTTAATTTTCTTTCCCTTCTATGCTCAGCTGGCATGTTCTACCACAATTCACGGCCTGAGAGTGTTATAGAGACCCCCTTCAAGCACAGCATCTCTACACTGCTAAGAAATTCTGTCTCTCAGATGTTTCACAAATACATGAAACACTGAAAACCATCAGGTATCAACTATGACCTGCCCTGTTATGGAGTCTAGTGGAGAAGCACATAAGGGGAGCTAAGAGCAGCACAGCTGTCAAACTGTGAAAGTCAAACTGTGACAGTGAAATGAAACCTTGGCTGCTCCATTTTTTGATACCTTCAGACCCAGACTGGGCACTTTCTTCACGATATGCTGTGCCAAGCACAAGGTACGTAACATGTTATGCTCAGCAACGCGGTTAGTTTAGTGAAACTGAAGGTTCTGTGATGTACTGGAGGTCAAAGAAAATAATCTTATACTCCATAAATCTGTAAAGCACTGATTACACAAAGGAAAAAAAAATACACCAAAGCAAGACTTTTTAGTTAATGAGCACAACCAATTCCCATTGTTCTTCCGAAACAAAGAGGACTTCTCCCAGTGTCCTTCACTTTGGATTAGCAGTTCTTACCTAACAGAAGGAGAGCTCCTTTTCTTTTGATCTGTGGACATGAGCACCAAACCAGCAATTACAGAAATTGCAGGTGTCCTCTCTGTTTTTAGAAAAGTAATTTTTGAATGCCCATGTGGCATCTCAGCACTCTCCTAGCAATGTTCTGGCAATGCTTTTGTCGCTTCTGCTTCTCCCACGGTGTAAGAAATTATGTGCTCTGCCCCAGACTTTTCTGCTCAGGCTGTGGTGGAAGCACAGGCAGAGTGTGCACTCCAAAGGGTTACAAAACACGCGGAGACCTTCAAGGCCCTCAAAATGTAATCTCTATTCTGATTGCAAAATCTGTGGAAGATATTTTATTTCAACAAGGCTCTCAGCCTCTCTTCATGGGTTAAGGAGAAATATTTTCATTTCCTATCTTCATTATCACTTTTTACATTCAGAACACACAGACAAATCCAGTCAGAACTACAGATATTAAAGTGGTAGGTGCCTGCCCTGGCAATAGTCTGTTTGTAAGTCTTTTTTTAAGGAGTCTTTTTGTAAGACTCCTTGAATCAGAGTCCTCCAGCGGTCTAACCAGTATCCCAGTTAGCTTTCATTCCCATCAGTCATGACAAGTCACGACTGCATTTCTCCTGCCTCGATTTAAAACTAGTCTGGCTTCCTACAGTTTCTTCATTTCTCTAACTTTCTCTCTTTTTCCTGTGCCTAGCTTTTTTTTTTTTCTGAGTTAAAATTTGTCACAGGTTTCTACCCCTGGTCCAGGACTAGTGTAAATAGTGACTCTGGTTCTGTAGCAAGTTGGTTTCCTGTTGCAACATCACCCACACTAAGGAAACCACAACTGTTCAGAGATGGACCCATTTTAAGAACAGTTATTTTTAGGCTGTAGAAGATTATCAGTCGTTGAGACAAAGGGCTCAGGTGACTCCTTAAAAAATTAGGAGAGTAGGGAAAGCCTTCTGACATACTGAGATACTGGAGTCAAAATGGGAGAAATACCATTTGCGGGTTGCTCTGCTTAGGGGAATTAAACATTTCAAGATAGTTTGAAAGTTTTTGTGTTTGAAAATGATGCAGTGCTCTGAAGGGAAGGACAAAACAGATTAATGAGTGAAATGATTATGGGCTACAAAACAGGCTTTTCTACTTCACAGTGGGCAGAGAGGATGACATCCCCCATCTTCAGTGCTCTTTGCTATTTCTCCTGCATGTTCTGAATATTGTGATTTATGGCTCTTATCACAGGAGAGATTAATGCCCTGGTCACGTTGAGCCCTCCCTGCTGCTCTGTGCTGTGAACACAGATGGACGCTTCCACTGCCTGTGCGTGTGCACGTGCACAGGGGCTCCACTCACATCTGCCCCTTTGGGCACCCAGGCTGGGTGCAGCTCGGGGCATGAGAACAGTCCGAGTACTCCCATGCAAAATACTTAGGGCTGATAAACACCTGCCGTGTCATTCACTTGTCCTTTCTCATCCCTCTCCAAGATGTGAGGATACAATTTGCCTGCACAGTGAAGCCCTGCACACAATTTCCTCATGCAATGTAATGCTACAAACAAGTGATATGGTACAAACCTAAGGTGGGAACCTCTTCAACAGAGAAACTTTGGGGTGAAATGAAGGGACAGCTCCAGGTAAGAGCTCAGACTCAGCACTCTCTGGGGAAGTCCTCATTGTTTTCCTGTCACATTTTACACTGATAAATACCTCTTGTGCATAGAGATTTCTTGCTCTTTTCTGATTGGATTACCTGCAATTACGGTAGAACTTCTTTGAATGGAGAAAAGGGTCTGACCAGCTATTCTGGAAGCAGACATTTTGCACTCCAGGACTACATGGTCTCTTTTTACCTTCTACAAAACAGATTAAGCCACACTGCAGAAGGACACTATTTGTACAGCATGAAAGGATCTATGCATGGAAAGGTGCAGAATAATCAGCTTTTAAGTATGTACTTCACTGATTTTCAGCAGCTTTCCCATGAACGCAAACCCATCCCTAGAAATTTAGGGTTTTTATGTGCATTCTAGCAAGTCAAAGGAACAGGAATTGGTTTGAGTTTCCATTCCTTGTTTTATTCCAGAAAATGTTCAGTTCTTATCTCTTGACACACAGGTATTTTATGTGCTGTAGCTCTGACTAGTGCTCTACAAGATGCTAAAGAGAAGGAGGATTTTTTTGTGTATGTCTTTGCAAGAAAACGTATTATACATTTATGAAAAAAAAACCCCATCAAAAAGACTGCTCTATATTTCTCTCTGCTCCACAGCAGCCTTAACACAAACTACTGATAAGTCTACTTCATATGCTTGTGCAGGAAACAGGTTTCCAAAGGCCTGTTCCAGAGAGCCCTGATTAGATAATACATAACAGAGAGAAACCACGGGCTAGAGGACTTTGTTTTCATTTGCAGCTCATTAGAGGCAGCCCAGAGCTAACCTAAGCTTCCTGGCTGGGAGATACTGGATCAGGATAAAACCAGGCACAGACAAAATAGCACTGTTTACACTTCATACAGCTGTACCCTGAGTTCCCACATGATCAAAAAATAGTAAGCCACCAAAGGAAGAGGCACTGTCTTCAAAAGCCGCAAAACCTGTGCATGGAAAGTGCTGCAGTCCAGTGCTTGTGGGGGTTCTTGCACTGTAAAGGTGGCCAAGAAAAGCACCCTTAGTCTATGAAGGTGACTTTACCCTCCTACAGTTTCAGATAGGAAATTAGACCAAACTCTTCTGCTGCATAGGATGAGACAGGCAAGTGGTGGAGGCAGATCTTTACCAGTTCCACCCAGACTAAGACAAAGGGCTCCCTTAAGCCAAATTAAGAAGGCCACCTTAGAGGGGGGAGAGAAAGAAGAGTGTCCATGTGTATCTAATTCCATTTCTAAATTAATTTAGTCAAATCAGTATATGTTATGTGAGCAAGGCTTATTGTCAGAAAGCTAATTCTAAATTAAAATGAGAAACAGAATGGTGTCATCCATTACAAAGGAGGCATGGGCTGAAACTACTGCTGAATTGCATGATGCCTTCTAAAAATACCAGAATGCAAGGATTAGGTACAAGTGAGTTAATAAGGTGTTGTACTGCATTCTGCAGGCTGCTTAAAATTAGCTGTGAATGTGCTTTTGCTTGTCCTAAATGCATTGCAGAAACACAGAATTTTTTTTCTTGTCTCTCAGTCTTCCTTTGAGCTGTCATACTCTGAGAAGTCTGGGCCTGTAGGCACTAGAGGGAGAGAGATCTCTTTGCTGTTTCTCTTCTTTCCAATCTTGCTCTCAAGCCTGAAGGAATCTTTTCCAGTAAGTGACGTTCTGAGGTGAAGCGCAGTCATTTCCCCACGTGATTTGTTCTGTTTGCACTACGGCACCATTGGGCAGTGCTGTGCTTTCTGGTGAAAGCACATTTTCACAAAAAGTGCCCACTTTCAGGATCAGATTGCTTTTTACAAACCAACTGAACCAAAGACAGAAGGGGCTACAGCTCTCCTGGCTGAACCCCAAATGAAAATAAAATGTTGCTAGGATTTACTGAGATTCTACTGTGTCTTCTGCGTTCTACAGCTGTGCAGAAAGGTGACAGTTTTTAACATTTTGTACAGCACTGCAACAAGCCACAGGCTATTAATTACCTCTGCAATCAGAAGGGCTGGGAATCTTCTACACTTAACTGTAAGCTGCATGAATTGCGGGCTACATGCAGTTCTCAGGATGTGGTCTGTGCCCCACAGATACCTCTAAACAACCCTCAGACAGGTGCTGCCTGTCTCCACGCAAAACATTTCACGTGCCGCTGGCACAACAGGCTGTATTTAGTTAGGTGTAAGAGGTTGGTGCTTCCAGGTGAACCACAATCCTTGAAGAGATGTGATTCCACCCTCAGCCTTCATTTTCTGATCTCCCAAAACTGGCACTGGCCAGAATTACTGCCTGCGTGGAAGCCCCTACAGCATCTGAGAGCAACCCGCTCGTCTTGCCCATAAGCAAAATATCCTATAATCCACTAGAGGACCAGTATTCCTGCACTGCTACAGATACGAGTCTGCCTTTCCACTGTACTCTTCAATTTTAAGGGACAGTGAGTAGTTGCTGGAGTTCACTAAGTCAACCAAGTTTGCAGTCACACGTTGCAGCTAAACACGTGATCAGCTCTTCAGCCTGGAGCCAAACCTGTTCTGGCATTCCCTTTTGTCAGAGCTGGCATCTTGGAGCTTTGTGACACAGGCAGTGTTTACGTAAGTTTCTAACTGCTACAAAAAATGCTGGTTTATCCCTTCTGGGGGAAAAAAAAATCCCAATCTAGAAGCTGTGCAAGAGGGAAGTTTCTTGGATAGCATCTTAGCCCAGAAACGTCCTTCACATCCAAAGTCTGGGTGGAGGATGGCAGCTCAGACACAATTCTGTGTGTCCTTACTTCTCAGAGCAAGGGTCAGCACTTAAACCTCATCTGACCACAGCTGAGATCTACAAAGAGTTTGCAATTAAGCATGTTGCAATTAAAGAGTTTGTCTTTAGAGGAGCGTGAGAGTTTGCACTGTCTGAATGTATTAGCCAGCAGCAGCTAAATACAACCAAGCTGCCTACTTCTAAGGTCAGGACAGAATACTTCACAGCTGCAATCCTTCTCCCACTGGGAATGGCTAATCACATCTACTTCCCTGATATTCTCTCCATCTCTTTAGGTGTTTGCACAGATAAATTCTTTCGGCCAAAAGTGCTTTCATGTTGAAATAAGGGCTCACTTTGTATTTTTTCAGCATGCATGTATTTTTTTCAAATTCCGAGTAACACCCAGGGATGGTTAGGCAGGGAGAAATCACAGGGTCTGGAGGGTATTGTCAAGTTGTTCAAGTCAATGACTGAACAGTGCAATTCATCGCTTTACCCCCATGTGCCAGATTGCCAGATCAGGGGCTCTTTCTCCTTTGTTAGCTTCTCAAAGATGTGGGGTCCAGAAAGGATGTCACTGTTCTGCTCCCATTTCAGAACTACTCGCGAACACAGCATTTTTTTACGCACAGAAAAAAATGCAGCTTCTGTGGTTAAAATAGTAAATCGAGTCGTAATTAACTTAATTGCAATAATAATGAAAATACAGTCTTTTGAGGATAGCAAGGTCTTTAGCTGGCTTTAGTTCCAGTCTGACAGAGATAAGTCCATTTAAAATTTACACTGGATATCAACATTGTTAGTAAAGAAGCCCCAAAAGAAGCTCAGAGTAATACAGCTATGTTAAGTATTAAAAAAATAATCCATTTTGCCTTATAATAAGAAAGAGGACTTTTGTAAATTCAAGTAAAATCAAAGATTCTATTTTATGACTCGGAGAATGTTGCTTTTCTTAAGTTGCTCACAACACATAATTAGAACTGGGGTGTACTTTACTACGCACCACACAAGAGATTCTCTGTCTCACTAACCAGAGTGACTGACAGAGAACTCTCAATCTGTTACTATAGGTCTCCTACCATTCAAAAAAATAGTTGTCAAACTTAATCCCACAGACAAAGCGGACCGAAAAAGAAACTTAAAATTATAATTTTAAAGCTTATAAATTGGAGGCTTTTTCTTTTTTAATTGGTTCTCTTTGTGACCCTTTTAATAAACAGAAAAAAAGCAGAGCACGTGCAGTAACGAGCTACAAACCCTCTTCCTCTAACACACACACACAATTTTGCAAAGAATGCTCTATTTTAGGTGCAGTAAGCCCTGTACAATTCACAAACCAGTGATTTGTGGCTTGAAGTACTGGACTGTCAACAAATCCATTCATTTTAAAAGTACTTTTAATTAAAAAAATATTAGCTAATAAAGATACAGGATATAAAATCATTTGTGATTAAAAGGTCATTGATATTTTTCTACTGGACTTTCAGCATAACATTATAGAAAAAGTCTTAAATTCATGCAAGTGCTACAGTGGAAAAGTCTAATCTTTTTTGGGTATTGGTATGTGTTTGATCTAATAGTGACACATGAAATCTCATTAGAATTTAAATACATATCTTAACCTTTATTGAATTGTAAGATCTGTAAGTTTAGAATATGCAGCACTGCAATTACTGATACTGTATGTGGGAACTCTCCCACACTATATTGGATTCTCTCATGTCTTCTGAAAAGAATGAAAGATATCAAACCCTTATTACTCATAATTTATATAGGCATTTGGATATAATATTGCCAAACGTTGCAACACTGTATGAATTAAATGATTAACAAGAAATTTTGCACTATATTAACATGCTATTATTTTTTATTATTAAAAAAAACACTTAAATGTCAAGTCCAGGAGGTGTGTACGTGATTAAATATTCCTCTGATTAAAAAGCCTGACAGAGAAATGGAATGACCAAGCTCTAAGCCACACAAACCCAGGACAGCTCAGAGCCTGCCTTGTAGAGCACGACACAGTCTGCCTCCCTCCCGCTGAACATTCGCCCCAGGGTTCCAAGGAGCAGTAAATGTTTAACTTCCCTGGAAACAGAAAGTCACCTGCTGTCCTTCCCATTAGCTCTATAGCCCTGACAGCTCCGCAGTTAATAGCAACAGGTTTTGATAGACCAACAAATCCCTACCTGAAGTCAGGCTTCTGGGCTCTGCAGTAGGGCTTTTTACATACAGAGGGGTGCAATGACTGGAATCATGGAATCATGGGATCACAGAATAAGCTGAGTTGGAAGACACCCATCAGGATCATCGAGTCCATCTCCTGGCCCGGCACAGGACACCCCAAGAGTCACACCCTGTGCCTGAGAGCATTGTCCAAACACTTCTTGAGCTCTGTCAGGCTTGGTGCTGTGACCACTGCCCTGGGGAGCCTGTTCCAGTGCCCAGCCACCCTCTCGGTGAAAAACGTTTTCCTGATACCCAACCTAAACCTCCCTGACACAACTTCAGGCCATTCCCTCGAGTCCTGTCACTGCTCATGAAAGAAAAGAGATCAGTACCTGCCTTTCCTCATCCCCTCACCAGGAAGCTGTAACTGCAGTGAGGTCTCCCCTCAGTCTCCTCTTCTCCAGGCTGAACAGACCAAGTGCCCCCAGGTGCTCCTCACATGGCCTCCCCTCAAGGCCCTTCACCATCCCCATGTCGTGCGGCGGGGAACACACTGCACACAGCAGGATCCGGCCAGGCTGATTCAGACTGGCTGCAATGCTGGGCCGTCACCCTGATTCCCTGTGTCCCTACCACATCCTCCTGCCAGGCAATCCCCTGCTTCCCCTGTGGCTCTAAGGCCCTGTCCATGCTCCATGCCAAGATGAGCCAGGTAGAGCTGGTCATCAGACCACAGACGGATACTTTACTGTGAGGGTGTGAGGCACTGGCAGAGGGTGACCAGAGAATCTGAGGATGCCCCATCCCTGGAAACATTCAAAACCACACTGGATGGAGCTCTGAGCAACCTGCTCTAGTGGAAGGTGCCCCTGCCCATGGCAGAGGCCTTGGAACTGGATGATCTTTAAGGTCACTTCCAACCCAAGCCATTCTGTGATTGTGTGTATGGGCCAGCCATGCCTGCACATCAGCTCACTCAGCTGGACGGGGCCCCAGTGCCACACCGAGTGTCTGTGTGAGGGACTGTCTGTCTGCAGGAACGCCTCAGGTCAGAGCCAATGCTTGCACGACACTTACCAGGCCTGTTCTCTTCCCATTGCTACGAGAAAATTTGTCACCAGGTTTAAACGGCAGAAGATTGAAACCTGCTGAATGAAGAGAATAAACACAACTGAAAATACAGTAGCTTTTGCAGGGAGCCCTCTCTACTCCAGAAGTCCGGTTACTCTTTCCAGCAACCCCACTGACCCAGCTTTCTCCCTCACATAGTTTCGCCTTTGCCACTCCAACAGATTTCTGGAACCTACTTCCAGTACCTTCAAGCTGGGGTTTTGAATTTAGGCACAATGCTCATCCTTCCTAGAAGTACTTGTGTCAGAGAACGGTAGCACTGCCAACCTCAGAAGGGCAACAAGAAGCAGAAAACTTAAATATTTCTTTTTCACTACTGTTATGTAGGCCAGTCAATTGTTGCTGAACTCCTAACGCTCATCTCCAGCTTACTGTTAAAACAACTGATCTTGCCGAGTCTCCCAACAGCACAATTGCTGTAGGCGCAAAAATGTGAGCCTTGAGCTTCTGAAATTTCTCTGTAGCTGCTCCCTCTTTCTTTGAAAACAGTGTCAAGAGCTTCTTTCCTATGCAGCCGTTTGAGAGGAGAGCTCAGCACAAGCTGTGCCACAGCACTGCTTAGCTTCTCTCCAAGAGGAAAGGAGAAAGGCAGACAAGCTGAGGATATCCACTCCCCCCAGCAATGCTGAAAAAGTCACCAAGACCAGAGCTTTTCTGAGGAAGAATTCTAACGGGGTCAAAGTTAAACTGCCTCAGAATTTCCCACCTGCTTTTTCATCAACGAAGTCTGAGTTTGTGCCACTGAAATCAATGGGAACTTTATAACGGACTAAATCAGAAGAGAAGAGATGGGAAGAAGGGGGAAAAGCAATTTAAAATCCTGTATTTCTAAGTTATAGTTCTTATAAACAGCCTAATCAGGTTCCTGTGCATGTAAGTCAGTATTTTCTTCAATAGGGCAGCCAGTTGGCCATAAACTGAGCACATTGCATTTATTCATGTATCCAGAGTGAAAAAAAAGATTTTCATACATCTGGAAAAAAACATCTTTGAAGTGGGCAGACAAGAACTTCAAATACATTAAGCCAATAACTTATATCACAGTATGATCCAGAGAGTATTTATCATTCTATCCTTTATAGATCCTTTATAGATTAATTTATATAAACAGAATGAGGTAAATGTTTCTTTCATCTGTATTGAAAAAAAACCCCTCTCAATTAACCTAAAGAAAAAAACCCCCAAAACTTAGTTATAAACACATTTTAGTGATTTTAGGAGTAAAAAATTCCCAGCCAACAATCATTATCCACCCCCAGCTCAGAAGTTCATCTCACTGTGACTGAAGCAGCCCACAAACCTGGCATGGCTCACAGCTGCAGCAATATTGCCCTTACTACCTGGATGGGTTATTGTTGTTATTGTTATTAAATTGATTACGTATTTCCCAGGTTGAAAAATGTTTCCTTTAATATTTAACTTTCCTGGAAAGATATGAGTAAGAGGAAAGGTTTTCAAAAGTCTGCACTTCATAGAAAACAAATAGGACCTTTCCTTCTTTTTATTAAACCTGGAGGAGTTTGGGTATTTATTGTGTTTATTGCAGGGATTTCTTTGTAATCATAAGGCAAGAATTGATGATTTAACACTTGACTGAATCATGACACAAAACACCTAGGATTTATAGTTTCCTTACACAGGCCCTTTTGGTAGCCAATACACAGCACATCAATCTTCAGCTGTTTACAGACCTTCCCTCTCTCTCCCTTCAGAGGTGTCAGTTGATCTGTAAGACAGAAAGATGAAAAAGTTCGCAATGTTTTGTGTTTATCACCTGATCCCACTGGATGCTCTGCTGCTCATGGCTCCCTTTTCTCTCTTTAGCAATGACCTCGAAGGAGGATGTTCCGCTAGTGCTTCTCATCTGGACACCCCTCACCACTGCTCCGCCAAGTCATTAGGAAGGAACTGGCCGGCCTGGTGCCCAACAGTCTGCTGTTCCTTGACAGCCCTAAGAGCTGCATCAAAGGCTCTCTTGAGGTGCCAAGTCCATAATCTAGTTCTCCTTCACCCTAACATGGGCAAATACAAGGGCGGGGAGGTGACTCCGCCCCTCTGCTTAGCCCTGGTGAGGATCACTGGAGTGCTGTGTCCAGTTTTGGGCTCCTCAGGACAGGAGAGACATGGAGCTCCTGGAGCGGGTCCAGCGGAGGGTGACAAAGATGATGAAGGGACTGGAGCATCTCACTGAGGAAAGGCTGAGGGAGCTGGGCCTGTTCAGCCTCGGGAAGAGACGGCTGAGAGGGGCCTTATCCCTGTCTGTCAGTGTCTGCAGGGAGGGGGCAGAGGATGGACCAGGCTCTGTTTGGTGGGGCCCAGCAATGGGACAAGAGACAACGGGCCGAAACTGATGGCCGGGAAATTCCACCTGGACACAAGGAATAATTTCTTTCCTGTGCAGAGACCAAGCACTGGGACAGATTGTCCAGAGAAGGCATGGAGCTTCCCTCACTGGAGATATTCCAGAACCGTCTGGACATAGTCCTGTGCCATGTGCTCCGGGATGGCCCCACTTGACCAGAGAGGTGGGACCAGATGGCGCACTGTGGCCGCTCCCTGCTTGACCCATCCCAGGATCCAGCGGTCCCGTGGCATAATGGCAGTGCCATCCCCTGTCCCGTGTGTGTCCCTGTGTCCCGGGTGTGTGTCCCATGTGTGTTGCTCTGTGTGTCCCTGTGTCCTGTGTGTCGCTGTGTGTGTACCTGTGTCCCACGTGTCCCTGTGTCCCGTGTGTGTGTCCCTGTGTCCTGTGTTGTGTCCCTGTGTCCCACGTGTGTCCCATGTGTGTGTCCCTGTGTCCCGTGTGTGTCGCTGCGTGTCCCTGTGTCCGTGTGTGTCTCTGTGTGTGTCCCTTTGTGTGTCGCTGTGTGTGTCCCATGTGTGTCCCTGTGTCCGTGTGTGTGTCCCGTCTGTGTCCTTGTGTCCTGTGTGTCCGTGTGTCCCATGTGTGTCCCTGTGTCCCGTGTGTTGCTGTGTGT
>VXAZ01002730.1:1178461-1240556 GCA_013399875.1 Gymnorhina tibicen
AGGATGATCATTAATTGTTAGGCCGAGGCGCCGCCGCCGCCATGGCGCCGGTGCAGCTGGAGAGCGCCCAGCTGGTGCCGGCCGGCCCCGCGTCAGCCCCGGCCCCGCCGGCCCCCGGCGCCGTGACAGCCGCCGCCAGCCCCGGCTACCGCCTCAGCACCCTCATCGAGTTCCTCCTGCACCGCACCTACGCCGAGCTCACCGTGCTGGCCGACCTGTGAGTGCCGCAAATCTCTCCGTGCCCGGCTGGCGGTGCCGCCTCGCAGCATCCCGGGAGGATGCGGAGGCCTCGCCAGGGATCTGTCCCGGAGCTCATCCGGGACTGGAGTGGGGGGAGGTGGTTGCGCTTTCCCGGTCATAAAATGGTTTGGGTTGGAAGGGACCGTAAATATCATCCAGTTCCAACCCCGTGCCATGGGCAGGGCCACCTTCCACTGTCCCAGGTTGCTCAAGAGTCACATCCAACCTGGCCTTGAACGCTTCCAGGGATGGGGCATCCACAGCTTCTCTGGGCAACCTGTGCCAGTGCTTCACCAGCCTCACAGGGAAGAATTTTTTCCTGATATCTAATCTAAACTTACTCTCTTTCCACGTGAACCCATTCCCCGTTGTCCTGCTCTTGTAAATACCCTTGCCCATTCTCCCACCCGGGGAGATGCCTGTGCAGGCAGGTTGGTCTCTGCATCAGGCTGTGTCCAGGGCCACAGCGAAAACTGCTGAGTGATCTGTTCATAAACAGGGAAAATGATTGTGAGAACTGAGAGCAGCTGCAGATTGGCTGCTCAAATGCTTAAGTTTGCCCCCAAGTTACCGCCAAAAAACCCCAACTGTAGTGCTGGTACTGATAGCAAAATATGTGAAAATGGAATGCCTGAAACTGAGGTATTTTCAGATGCTGCAACTCCTTGACTTGCCTCTGTAGTTTTTAAAATACCATTTGATTATTTTGGGGAAATAAGTTATTTACATTTGCTTAATGATCTGCTATGCTGATGTCGTTGCGTTTGAAGTGGCAAAACAAAGGAATGTTTTTGGGCCAAGAAAAACTTTCCTGAAAGCACTTGGGCTCTGAATAAACCTGTTTCCCTCTTACTTTGTTTAACTGTAGAGGTTCTTGTGGGGAAGATGTGTGTTTCAAGAAGTGACATACAGAACAAATGGGAAGAAATAGGTATAGCTCTTGTAAAGTACTGTGTCTGGTAAGAGTGCAAACAGAAGTTTGCCTGACGTGAGTTAAAGAATGTTCAAACTCCGGAAAGGACAAGGAATTTTAGAGTTTTAGTTTGCTTTGAAAAAACTTCCAAAATATCAGTCAAGAAGTCCTTCTTGTGTGTTTATGGCATGTGTAGAGTAATTGATTTCAGCACCCTTCATCAAGCTTTTCAGTTAATTTGACCAGTTCCAGTTTGCCTGGTACAGAGTAGTGACAGGCGACCCATGGTACTATTTTTTCTATGCTTTGTAGTTGTGTAGAAGTTCCTGTACTTTAAGGTTGCTAACAAAATTTCTAGTTGTCTGAAATGTAATAGAACAATATATAATACATCTTTTTTCCCCCTCTTCTTTCATGTAGATTACCAAGAAAGACTGATATGGAAAGGTGAGTCACGATAAGAGAATCTGTAATATGTGTTAAAATACAGAACTTGTTTAGGATGTTAATATTAATATACTGTTGTTTAAATAAAATCTTTTTCACATAATTTTAGATTTTGTGCAAGAAAATAAGCTTTGTCTGTCTTGCTGTCACTACATAGTTTCAAGCTTTTTCTCAGCATCAGTGACAATATTGGGTTTTCTTGGTGTTTGGGTTTACAGTTGTTTTGGGCTTTTTTTTGTTGCTGTTATAGTAGGTAAACTCTGTTAAGGGTATTTTTCTCTTCATGAATCTTGAAGCAGTGAATTGACAGTAAAGCTGATGTGAAAGGGAACTGGAGATTCTAGTTAGTGTGATAAAGAAATGTTTTGTTCAGAAGAAAGACAACAAGGTCAGAACCTCTTTTCTGCATTTTTCCGTTTTACCTGATCTTTCTTATCCTGGGCACCATTTTCTGCTCCTGTTCTATGTGGTTTTGAAGTGTGAAAATTATTAGAGAGCAAATGTAAGAGACCAGAACAGCACCCTGCTGAGATGAAAAAAATCCATATACTTTTTTGTTTCTCTTAATAAATGTTGTGAAACTTGTCAGAATATTGTTCCCTTTATTTATATTGACATATTAATTGACCCTAATTTCTTTAGAGAGATATAGGAGCTATGATATTCCAAAGAATCTTAATAAAGAATTCTGTGTACCAGGATGATCATTAATTGTTATCTCAAACCTTCTAAAACTCTCATAGCATGTGGAATTAATCCCATTTTCATGGATTCATAACCTGAAATGATTACTTGTACCCCTTTTCCTTCTGGATAGTATTTTATTAAGAGAAACAGCGTGGGTTTGGATTTGGTTTAGTTTGGGTTTTTAATTATCACAGTATTTACTGAGGAAATTACGTTCAACTTGGGTCCAGAGCTCCCTCGTACTGATGGGGGGCCGTTTTCCCATCTTGATATTTAGCATTTCTAGATAAGGTTGGATTCTGCTTTGTTGGGTACATGGGTCTGGGGCAACAACTTAAATCCTAATGGATTACAGAGAAAACAAAATAAGACAGCCTTCAATGTACAGAGAATGTCCTTGGACTGAAATTGTCTTGAAATTAAATGTTCACATCCTTGTTAGCTTTGACTTACAACTCCTCTTGGTGAAATGGCTTTCCAGATCTTGGAAGAGCTCATCTGTAGGAATGTAGCTTAATTATCCATATTTTCTCGAGCTTTGAGACTGTAGTGGCTTCAGTAGTTGGGCTTCAAGCTCTGTTTCTTGGAGCTAGAGCCTGGTGACATGGCATATATACTTCGGTGAAGATGCGGTGGTGTTATCCTCTAATAAAGTTCACCTAAAATACAAGTTCTGTACTACAATGCCTATTTAAAAGATGCTGTGATAAGAAAAAGTGATGAGAAATGATGCATCGTAGTACAACACAGCACCTTTTTTTCAGGGTCATTTATTAGTTATCAATTGTAGGAATAAATAACTCTTACAATAAAGTAGTTGGATTAAAAGAAACCATTAGTAGTGTGGCATAAAATTAATAGTGCTGACTTGTGGGGGAAATCCAGGGGCTTTCTTCTTGGTAATGGAGACTGGGTTTTGCACAGTATCATTGTCTTTTTCTGGGTAACCTACTTCAGTCTTTGACCACATCACTATGTTTCTTTGTTTTCCTCATGTCTAACTAGTTTTTCACTGGTTTAGTTTATAGCTGTTGTACCTTGGCCTTTTGCACTTCTGAAAAGAGTCTGGTTCCATCTTCCCACAATACCCTTCTAGATATTTGAAGATAGCAGTAGGATCTTGCCACAGCCTTTTCCTCTTAAGCAGGAGCAAACTCAGCTTCCTCAGCCCATCCTTGTATGTCACATTTCCTGCAAATGTAAATCCATCTTCTGATCTCCCCTTGATCACAGAGCAGTTCATCCTGTAGAAGGCAATTTGTTGATCAGGAGTAGCTTGCCCTTGGCAAATTTCTGCTGGTAGTTTCCAGGCTAATTTCATGCTTGGTATTTATCTGGACCTAACTAAGAGAAAGATTTATCCTATGAATTTTTTTCTGAACTGATCTTAGGCCAACTGACCTGTAGGTCCTTAGATCCTCCTTTGCCTTCTTGAAGAAGGACATGGTGTTTGCCTTTTTGCTGCCACCAAGACCTCTGATCACTGTGGGTTTTGAAAATGATAGAGAGCAACTTTACAGTGGCATGGATCAGCTCCCTCAGAATCCTTGGAGGCAACCCATCTACTCCAGTGGACTTTTGTATGTCAAGCTTGCTTAACTGGTCCTTAACTTGATTTAATTCTACTGTAGCTAATGCTTCACTCCCCCAGACTCAGCCATTCATTAGTCTGAAGAATCTGAAACCTGAGATCTAAACTCAGCAGTGAAGACCGGGGGTAAAAGATGCATGTGGTTGTCAGAAAGATTTTTAATTTTTGTTTCTTGTTCTGTGAATAAACTCTTTCCTTAAGTTTCATCTTCCTTGAATATTTATTTTTGTGTAGCCCAGCATGAGGTCATGTACCTATAATGAAAGACAATGCAGCAAATTTGAAGGCCTTTATGTTTTATTAGAGAAGTAGATTCCCAATGCAGTTGTCATTCAGGGATGATGGTGGTGGTTCTGGAAGAAGGGTTCTGTCAAATCAAAGTAACAAGTCTTCTCTAACTTCATTTAAGTGGTATTAATGGAACAGTTACTGGAATACTCTGTCTAGATTTGGCAGTCATTTTCATTATTAAATTGTTGTGCTTTTGGGGACTGTTTTTTTTTATTTATTTTTAGTCACAGAACATCAATTTGAATTTTTCCTGCTATCACGCTGCTTTCAGTATAGATGTTTGACATAACTACTGGATTTTAGCAACTTCTGTGTGGAGTTTGCCTGAGAGATTGCTGGCTTTCTGAAGTCTCACTGTAGTCATCTTTCAAATCTCATAAAGTTTTTCTGAATCTTTCAAAATTCTCAACATCTTGTTTTCATAGTGTGGTTACTGTTAGAGCAGTGTGTACGTACAGCAGCTTGTCCACCACTTGAAATCTTAATATCAGGCTGAATGCCATTCCCAAACATGTGCTCTAGAACACAGAGAAGTTATTGGCCTAATGCCCAAGTTCTTGGATGAGGTTCACAGTATGTAATGGAAGAAACAGGACCAGATGGTATTAGTTGTGCTTCTGGCCTTACATGTTTGTCTGCTACAAGCAGATTATGCTTTACATGCCCAAAAAAGTTAACCTCATAAACCAGCACTCTCAACAGAATCAGGCTCTTTCTGTGTTATGAGTTTGTGTTTTACAGATTGGGATCAGAAGGGAGGTGCAGCTTCTGTTTGGTAGAGGCCAATATCTTATGCACTAATTAATGTTCTTTTTTGTCCAAATGCTTCTGTCACTTTAGAAAACCATATCAGGAAAACAGCTTAGGTTTGGGGTTTTTTCCAAACTAAGTAGAAAACCTTGGTGAAATTAGTAAATTGAACACATAGAAAGGGAGGAAAACCTCTATAAACAGTCGATGAAATGGTATTTCAGAGTGTATGGTATTGCAGATCTACACAGTAGATCTTTGTGTCTCGTCTGATGCATCTACAATATAGATCTGTAATAAAGCATGAAAATCTGCCTGTGCCCATATTGCATTCTGTTTTACAAAAAATAACTCTGAAGATGTGCAGACATACACTCCTTCATTTTGACTATCTCATGCAAAGAATGGTGGGAGGAATACTGAGAGTCAGTAAGTTCTTATCTCAATTTCTTTTCGAGGCAGGAATGGAAAGGAAAGTTAAAGGGTGGGGTTTCTGTGGTCTTCCCCACCACCACCCTATTTCCATGTTGTAACATACTGTGTAAAGATGTTGTAAAAATGATAGACTGATACTTTGTTTAGTGTCTTATTTCTTTCTTCCTTTCTTCCTTTCTTCCTTTCTTCCTTTCTTCCTTTCTTCCTTTCTTCCTTTCTTCCTTTCTTTCTGTCAGGTCCTGTAATCCTTGGGTATGTTGCCTACTTTAAACTTAATCTTAAGCCTTGGGGAAATCCTGTAAAAGCTGTGAGTTCACTATGGAATTGTTTCCCTTACAGTCAGTGATTAATTGCTATGAATATGCTTTTTGTTTCCCCAGACAGTCATGATTTCTTAGAATCCATGTATGTTGTTAGCTATTCACAACAGAGAGCTTTTCCCCCCATGCTCTTAATCAAACAAGCCACATATTACTGATGCCTGCATTAACACAATTAGAAGTTATCATTACAACTCTTTTTTTTTTTTTAATTGGCACACAGTTAAATTACAGCTTTATTATGTATCTGAGCACTGGCTTAATGTACATTTGTTTTTTTCCAGGAAAATAGAGATAGTGCAGTTTGCAAGTCGCACTCGTCAGCTGTTTGTTCGTTTGTTAGCTTTGGTCAAGTGGGCTAATAATGCTGGGAAGGTGGAAAAGTGTGCGGTAAGTTAGAGACAGAGTCTGGCATGAAACAGTCTCTGAGGGATATGGGATATTGCTGCACCCTGACTTCTTTTTACTACAGAAATTAAAAAAAAAAAATTCCTGGTTAGAAATGGTATATTCTTATTTTTTAACAGTTTGTGTCCCCGAAAACTCATCAGTGACATAAAATGAAAGGCTTCTCTGCACATAGTTTCAAGAATGCTTTGGGTTAAGATAACAGGACAGGGAAGATGGTGATCTGAGTGTGTTAGTTCTTATTATCACTTTCATCCTGATCTTGGATAAATAAGAATAAAGTCCAGAATGTTGCAGAAAAACAAGCCCCTACTGATTACAAACAAGTATGGTTGCATTCCAGTAGCAATCAGCAGATAAAGAGCTGTGAGGCTGCACAAATTCCCCCACAACATCAGGAATGGCATGTGGATTTTAAGTGTCCTTGCATGTGAATGTAAGAAGTGGCCAGAATATTCATTCTTTCTTTGTTTTGTAAATGTACTTGGAATTGGAAGTGACAGATAAACTGAATATAAAGGGCCATTGATTAGTGCATTTTTTTGATTCGCCTTTTTTTTTTTTTCAACTCCTTGTCCTCTACAGATGATATCGAGTTTCTTAGATCAGCAGGCCATCCTGTTTGTGGACACTGCTGATCGTCTGGCATCGCTGGCTCGAGATGCTTTGGTTCATGCTCGGCTGCCCAGCTTTGCCATCCCATATGCAATTGATGTTCTGACAACCGGATCCTACCCTCGGCTGCCCACCTGCATTAGGGTAAATAACCCTGCTGTGTCTGGGGGGTGTGGGAATCCCCTGTACAGCATCAAATGCACACTAATCAAACTAATTGTGTGTGTGCAGATGGAGCTGTAGCTCAGTGCTGGCCTAGTGCCAAGTCTCTGTCGTGTCAGTTTCTCATGCAGAACACTTCCTGTTTGAACAAGTTACGCTTTCCCAGTAAAACATTCCCTCCATTTATTTAGTTCCGCCGAATTTAGTGATTTTATTCAGTGGTCAGTCTTGGGTAAAATGTAATCAGCTAGAAAGCAAATCTGAGTGTAAGATGTAAAACTTCACTGGGCAGTGGCCTGTAGTATTTATATTTTCAGACTTCTGGTCTGGTTGGTTTTCACAATTGCTGCTGTCAATCTGTTATGTTTGAGAAAGTAGACTTGCTTGCGTTTATTGTAACAGGATAAAATAATCCCTCCTGACCCAATAACAAAGAGTGAGAAGCAAACCACACTTCATCAGCTAAACCAGATCCTTCGCCATCGACTCGTGACTACGGATCTTCCTCCACAGCTGGCAAATCTTACAGTTGGTAAGAACTGGAATTACTTTTTGAAGGATACGTTAACTGCAGGCTGATGTAAAATTGCTGTTTTAATGCTAAAGCAAAGCTAAATGATAGCTTGAGACCATTAAGGATGCTTCATTTATTAAGACTAGGATCCTGTCTCTGTTTGACATCAAAACACGTGGTTTTTTCCCCGTTTGAAAAATGAGAGCACTGATAATATTGTTGAAATACTGACTTTCAAGAAGAAATCCTGTGCAGGTAATGCAAAAAGGTTTTAGACATTGTCTTGCTCTTTCAGCAAATGTTTTGTGAAACAGTCTTTGGGCTACTTGATCTTAATTTAATATTAAAATTAGTTAAGCTGTTAGATCTTTCTGCAGAAACTCTTTGAACTTGAGTTCAAACAAGTCACTCTGATGTTGCTTTTTTAAGCTGTTTCGATGCTCATGTGCAGGCACAGAATTTGTTTGTATTTTTGCATGCCTTTTGTTCAGTGGCTCACCGCAGTGCCAGATCTCTTTAAGCTGTTTTGAGATCTGTTTTCATTTAGCCCAGGTAGTGGTAAACATTAAGACAGCCTTTTTTAGAGGAAAGATGGCTATAAACTGGACTAGGTTATTGCAGAATCACAGAGAATGGGGTGGGAATGGACCTAGTCCATGCTTTTAACCAAGACAAGGTAAGCCATTTGTAAACCATTCCCCACCGACCTAGATCAAAGATGTTTTTGAAGAATATTAGTGCTGGTTTTCTCTAGTCACTCTGTGAGTGCTTGCAGTGTCGGTATTAGAGGTATTTTTGTCTGATAGAAGTGTATATGAATGATATATGGATAATATGGATAACATGTCTGAGCTATTGGGAGTTTTCAGTTAGCTAAACATTTCAGTGACTATTATTTTCTGGTTTGGAGTGTGGTTTGTTTTAAGAGGATGTCTGGGGTGCTCTTGAAAATGAAACTTCCTGAGTTAAAAGGTTAAAATTTTTGCAAGAATGTTTTTGTATGACCGTAATTGTAAAGGTGTATGACGTAGTTTGTTAAATGATTGAGAAGAAGGTTGACCTGCAAGTTAGAGTAAGGACTTGTACTTACTTGTTTGCTCTTCCTCTCATTCTTTTTATGACCTTGCTTGCATAGCTTTAAAGTCCTTGCTCCCAATTTTTGAAACAGATAGCAATGTTCACAGAGGTGTGAGGATGTACATTTCAATGACATCAA
This sequence comes from Gymnorhina tibicen, assembly GCA_013399875.1. Taxonomy (NCBI): domain Eukaryota; kingdom Metazoa; phylum Chordata; class Aves; order Passeriformes; family Artamidae; genus Gymnorhina; species Gymnorhina tibicen. The sequence goes on from VXAZ01002730.1 coordinate 1,187,051, forward strand.
TAATGTGCATAAACTTTGCTTGTTGTATATATAAATTCTGCAAAAGATTATCTTCCTCACATGAAAATGGATTTATAATATTCTAATATCAAATAGATGCTTTGCAGTGAGATGTGTTTTCAGGGCTAGATTTCAGCCAGGGCCGAGATCCATGTTCTGTCATTTGAATATTGCTGAAAGCATTCATTGTTGATAGTAGCAAAGAATAGGAATATTTCAGCCAGATGTTTTGTTTGTCAGGCTGGTAGTCCGCTCAGTGCTACTCTGTATTACAGAAGCAGAAGTGTTAACAAGTTATCAGATTTAACAAGTTAACTTCAGGACAGTTTGTACATCTGTCTGTGCTGCTTATTGACATTGGGTCTGTTGCAGACTGTAAAATGTTCAGAGTTGCACGGAAACATAAGCAACAGAGATGAAATGATAGGGAAGTAATCCATTATGAGTGCCAGGAGCTACCACACTGTTATTTTGAGGCATCTTAGAAGTCTGAGTGAAATAAAACATTCTCATCTTCCTTAGCCAATGGCCGTGTGAAGTTCCGAGTTGAGGGTGAGTTTGAGGCCACCTTGACAGTGATGGGTGATGACCCTGACATCCCCTGGCGCCTTCTCAAGCTGGAAATTTTGGTTGAAGACAAGGAAACTGGTGGTAAGAAAAAAGATGAAACCTTTACGCTTTGTTTTTAACATGATGTTCGTCTCTGACACTGTATAAGTCTTGTTTATGCTGGGTTTTCTGCATATCACAGCTTAAGAGAATGAAGTTATATATACTTGTCCTGTTTTGACCTTGCTTTATAGGTTTTTAATACCTTAACTGTGCTGTACAGTGACAGTGTAGTAGAGTGACTGAAATTTCCAGAGTAAACCAAGGATTTTGTTGTTTTGTTACAAAACCTGGTATGGAAATTGTTCGGTACAGTTGTATTTTTTTTATTTTTAATTTATTAATTCATTGAATTATTTTAAATACCTGATTTCCTGATGTCTAATGTGACTTATTTTTCATTTGCAAAAGATGGTCGAGCCCTGGTTCACAGCATGCAGATCAACTTCATCCATCAGTTGGTCCAGTCCCGGCTGTTTGCTGATGAAAAGCCCCTTCAGGACATGTACAACTGCTTGCGTATCCTTCTGAAAGGGGCTTCTGGATTAGGTGTTTAATGTAGCCTTGCTCTTCTGAGTAGCTGGAGGTCAAGAAAGATGGATTCCCTGTTGGGGAAGTATCTGGACATGAAGATATGGTGGCATTTTGAAGTAAATGATGGCCTTGGAAGCAGTAATTCTCAGGTGCCCGCATGTCAAATTTAATTCTACACACTAAATCAGCAAAGGTGAAGGTGGGGTGTTCAAGGCAGGTTGTGTGGTAAGTCAGTGCAGCAACACCAGCAGCTAATTTTGGAGATGAAATACAGCGCTGACTTGGAAGTTCTGGGAGTTGGCAGTTCTTGCTACCAAGAACTGTAGTAAAGTGCTGTTGATGAGGGTGTGTTAACTCTGTTGTATCTGTGTGAATAATGACAGGAGATACAGGACATGCAGTGATTTTCCATTTGCAAAGCTCAGATTGCTTGACGATGTTGTGAAATGGATTTCAGTGAAACTGTTTCTGCAAAAGAGTCATGTTATTTTAGGGTGACCGTGGGAGATGGGGTTAGTGCTAACTATAGGGTGAGTGGAATTTCTTTGTTAGTAATCATCTTTTCAGTAAAAGACGATGACAGCTAGAAATCTGTAAAACAAGACCGTTGTGACTCTCTTGTCTAACAGCCTGTTCTAGTTTGGAGTTTAGAAAACCACCAAAAAAACCCCTTTGAGAAATATTTGGTGCTGTTTATATGTATTTATCTCTGGATTAGTACACTAGTGTGTTTTCAGACAGCATCTTGTGTGACTTAGATGACAAAAGGATTGATACAGTATACAGAAACAGGCTTATGTAATGTACAGACTTCCTGGACATCTTAAATTTTCTTAGCTCCATGCATTAGACTCCTTCTGCCTGGCTCTTCAGCTGGAAGTCTTGCATTCACAAACACTAATGCTGATCCGAGAGCGCTGGGGCGACCTTGTGCAAGTGGAGCGGTACCATGCGGGGAAATGTCTCTCGCTCTCTGTTTGGAAGTAAGTTCATTTCAAAAGGACTGTTAACAATAAATGAAATAACAGGAGGGATTCTATTTACCAAGCTTGAGCCAGAATTGTACTTTCTTTTTGATGTGTGACTTCTAAATTCTTGTAATTAAGTACCTACACGTGTTGCTTGGTTTGCAAAAAAATAAGGGTTGCACGTTAATGTACTGAAGAGGAGTGGATACAGTTATAAATCAGTTTATATCTACACAGATATCTAAAAATTAATTAAAATTAACTCTGTCAGACTTTAACTATATTTATTGCTTGACTTGCACTAGATAAAATTTTAAAAAGCGATCCAAGTACACTTCTGATTGTGTTGAGTTTGCAGTCATCTAAAAGTCGTGTAGTTACAGTTTACCAACAGTTCTGCTTTAAAATGTCATCTAAAACAAATGCCTTTTTCAGTTCAGTTGACACAATGTTGTTTTTAACCAGAACACACAGAATCAAGGTTTAGCTACTGAAAAACATATTTTCTGTTTTCCAGTTGCATGGTTTAACTATTCTATTTATTTTAAGTCAACAGGTACTTGGCAGGAAAACAGGGACTGCATCTGTCCATAAGGTCACTATAAAAATTGATGAAACTGATGTCTCAAAACCCTTACAAATATCTCATGAGCCTCCACTGCCAGCCTGTGATTCCAAACTGATGGAAAGAGCCATGAAGGTAAAGGTTTGCTTTGCAGGAGGCACCTAATTTTGTAAATCGAAAACTTAAGTGCTTTGCACTGTCAGTTTGTTCCACTTTGATTCTATTTAAAGAGCTGTTTGTAAGATTTCTAGTGAGTAGTTACTGTAGGTTGTGTAGTGTTTATGTGGGGACCTCAAATTGTTGTTACAAATTACTGGCCTTGACTTCATCTTAGAAATTGCACCTACTTCAGAGTGCATTATATGCCACTTGTGAGACAGAATGCTGAGGCTGGGGGGAAACAACAGCAACATATCAGTTATTATTAGGGTTTGGCTTGAAATGCTTTATACAGAGACAGTTCTTCCCTTTCCTGTCTTGGAGCTCCTCTGAAAATCAGCTGCCCTTTGTCACTGGAGTTGGCTACCCAGCAGTGCTATCCACTTTAGAAAATCTTAGATTATGATTTGGAAATCTTGTGCTGGAGAACTCATGTGGTTTGCTTGTTACAGGTGTTAGGTGAAGCTTAGTTTTACATTATCGCTAACCAGATTATATCATGTGGCCTATTTGAATGTTCAAATTCCTGTATTTTAAAGGTGGGATAGTTGCAATGATCCAAAATGAGTAACTGCAGTCAAGTTCCTACTTGGATCATGCTTCACTGGTGATAATTCTAGATCGTGGTTGAAGATATTTAAGAAAAAGTACATTCTGGGTATTGTAATAAATCCTCTGTAAGTCCCTCAGCAAATGTGGCTGTGGTATATGAGGACGTCTGTTTGTCATTATTTCTTTCAGTGTTTGGGTTTAGAAGGGTTAGTAAACCGGATTGAATGGTGTAGTCTTCACACTTTCAGTACAGTTTTTCCACAGGGAAAAGCTCCCCAGCTCAGATCTTTCACCTGTGTCACAGAACTTTCTATTGGACGTAGCCTCCGCCTCCTGCACATACTTCGTATTTCAGCCTCTTGGCCCATGATGTTACCAGTGCTGACAGAAAAGTCTGCATGGTGAATTACAAGAGCTACCAATGTTCCAGCTACAGAGGGATGTGGGAAACCTAGTGAAGCACTAGCCTTCTACTCTACTTTTAGAGCAGAAATTCTACTATCAGTATAGTAAATATATACTACATTTTCTTATTGAATAGCCTAAATTAGCATATTTAGGCTACCAAATATAGAGTTGAATTAGTGAAGATGCTGTTTTTATGTGTAAATCCAGCATAATAAATGCTCTTTATGTACAACATCTGCTGAAGATCCACTGGAGGTGACACAGTTTAAGCTCACTGAATCAAGTCTGTAGCCTGTAGATTAAGATATGAGGCCACTGTAAATTTGAGATTTATCAAAGTTAAAGCTGACCCCCCTTTATAAGGACTTGCTCTGAGCTTAAAAAAAATTATCATCTGTGGTAAATACAGTGCTGTTGTAGTGTTTGAATAATGATCTCAGCTGTAATGACGTAGGTGGCACACTGGGTTTCTGTTTGTTTAAGATACCGTATAAAACAGTGGCACAAACAAACATGTTTGTCTGAGAAGGTTGTTCTGCATTAACCTACTGAAAATTGGATGGAGTTATAGAACATGTAGTCACTTCTTAGAGAGGAAGATTTAACCTATTGCAGCTGCTGAGTTGAAATGCTCTTGTGGATGGATAAAGACTTGGTTTTTAAGGCCTCGTCTTGGAAAGCTTGTCTTTAGGGGAAGGTCATTCTGGTATGCAAAGGCATGCACCAAATATAGTATAATTCTGTGCTGTATGGACCTCTTCTGCATTTATCTCCTGTGCTGGAATAAAATTTGAGTTTAATTCAACTTGAACAGTTTTCAAAGCAATGTGTGGTTACCTAGAAAAAAGGTTTTGCAGTAATCTGGAGCTTTGCTTATGCAAAATATGTAAATAATGCGACTGTAACTTGAGTGAATGTAAATGCAAATGCTTTAATTTAGATTGCACAAGTAAGTTACAGTGAATATAAGTGGTGGCGTGAGCTTCAGCAGTGCAAAAGACTGTAGATGCAAGCCCCTAGACACTTCTGGGTGCAGTAGGGTTGCTCATACTCAGTGTCTGTCACTGCCTTTTTACCCTGCTAGCAGGACTTAAACTTGTTGGATTTCACGTTATGGCTGCAGGTGTGTTTGTGTAGAGGCAACCATATCCTAATGAAGTGTTGCTTTGGGGTGTTTTTCCTTTGGGGTCTTTTTTCTTTAGCTTAAGCCAGTTACCAGTGGCTGGGGGAAAAAAAAAAAGCTAAGCTGAAAATGGACCAACCTTGATGCAGGACAAGTAGGTGTGCCCAGGGGGTGGTAACAGCATAGTTTGTGAAACTTCTTTTACATCTTCTAATCTTAGCTCAAAACCTCTCCCACTGTCTGCTGCACAGGATCTCATGGTAGCTTGTTGTATTTTGTGGTGATCCAAATCCTCAAGTTAATAGTCCATGTGGCTCACCACAGTTCCAAGCAAATTATTTCTGAAGTGATTGTTTTATTAAGTACCTTTGTTTCGGTGTGCTAATGCAGAAAGTCTACACATCAAGTATGAACTTGCTCAAGTACATTTCTTTTTTACAGATTGACCACCTATCAATAGAAAAACTCTTAATAGACAGTGTCCATGCAAGATCTCATCAAAAACTCCAGGAGCTGAAAGCCATTCTTAAGAGCTACAATGTTAATGACAATTGTATGTGTTTTCTGCTGAAGTTTTCCTAGTTCATTTCCATTTGTGTCTAGGAATGGTTTCCTTTTCTCTTGATGTTTCTTGTTCTCATTAATTTAAATTTAAAAAAAAAAGGGAAATATGTTCAGAATTAACAAAACTTAGCTTTGAATTATTCTGCATTAAGAACTGTAAAATACCCATACATCTAAATGTACGGTGAACCTGGTAGGACATTATAGTCTGGGTTGAAGGGTTGGAATTTGCCTACTGTAAAACTTGTTTGTGTTCAGAATTGAAAGCAAATCTTTCACTGTTTTGAACTAGTTTTGGATGAGACTTTCCTTAAACTGCTGTTGAAGCGTTTGGGATTTAGATTGATCTTACAATGGTGAAGCAGTGAGTTGAAAGATAGTTAAAGATTAATAATCTTCACATTTGGTCTGCCTTTTCTCATTGCTTCATCACTGTTTTCACAGAGAAATTCTTATATTCAGTTTTCTCTTTACGTTAACTCTGTAATAATGTGCAAGTGAGGTTTGTTTCTCTAAAAATATACATGTTTTTTATTATAATTGGCTAAGTTTTAATATAAGCTTGACTTTGTGTGAAATTATTATCATTTTTTGTTTAGCGTTCATTGAGACGGCTCTCCCAACTCTTGTAATTCCAATTTTGGAACCATGTGGTCGATCAGAGTGCCTGCATGTATTTGTTGATCTCCATTCTGGAATGTTCCAGCTGATGCTGTATGGTGTTGGTAAGTAGGCACAAAATCAGGAGGTACTTAATATCTTGCAAGAATCCTGCACTGTGAGGTAATTTTGTGGGAACAATTCTGTCAGGTCTGCAAAGTTTTTTGAGCAAATGATCCCCACACTTGGGTCATCATCTAGGTACTGGTGTTTGAGGAATAGAGGATCTTTGTGCTTAAGCGCCATGGTTCAGTTAAGATTATTTCAAGAAGGCAACAGAGTAATTATTTTTGGGATCAATGCAATGCATATTCTTTGTGACTTGTGATTCCTGGCTTGTGCTGTTAATGGATGGGGTCATTTCACATGGACCTGAGTGAGAATTGTATTATGGGACCTTACACATCTTGAGTTACTGCTGTTCAAGTCTTAACTTCAGGTTTTACATTGCTTAAGAAAAGAAAGAAAGTTCTTTTAGTTTATTTGGTTAATAACATCCTGCTATGGTCTTACAAGCATTATGTATCATCTGTTGGTACCTTAATCTCTCTCTTCACAATAAGCCATGTGAAAAAAACAAGGGGCAACAATTACAGGTTGCACCAGGAGAAGTTTCATCTCAATATGAGAAACTAGTTCTTTATAGGGGAATCAAACAATCTGTAGAACAACCCCCTGAGAGTTTCGGTGGAGTCTCCATCACTGGAGGTGGTCAAGATGCTGTTGGACAGAGCGTTAGATAATCTCATCTGTGCTCCCTTTCCCACAAAAGGTTGGACCAGGTGATCTTTCAAGGTCCCCTTTGAAGCCCAAACCTGGGCTGTTACATGATTCTGAGGTTAATTAGATGAGACACTTCCAATGAAAGTTTGAAGTTCTGTTTGAAGGACTGATGCTAAGACCATCCACTCACGTGATGTTCTTGCAGATCAACTGACACTCGATGACATAGAGAAGTCTGTTAATGATGATATGAAGCGAATCATTCCTTGGCTCCAGCAGCTCAAGTAAGTGGCTTGAATAATTCACTTAGTTTGCATGGAATGAATCACCACATTTGTATTCTGAGTGACCACACTTGCATGGCTTTGTGTTTTACCACAGTAGGGGTTATACTTTCTCACTGCTGTAAGCAGCCTTGAGTATTTGCTATCTCCTCTAAGCAGTGGAAGAAATTCTTTGATTCCATAGTCCTGCTTTAGTTTTCCCCCTTATGGGTAGCCTCATGCGTTGCTATGTGCACACTTTGCATGAAGTCTTTTCACTTTAAGTCAGTAGCAGACCACTTGCTTCCTGATAATGTCTTTTTGTGTTCACGTTCATGTTCTATATCCTTTATTCCACTCTGTTTCTACAGCTGAACTCTGCTTGTTTCTCAGCAAAAATGATCTCCCTTCTCACAATACAGAGGAAAAACCAGGAAGTGGCCTAGGATGATTTAAATAATACCTGTTTATCTTCTAGCACTTCAGCCCTTGCTGGTTTAAGCCTCTAATCTTCCTTCCATAAAGCCCTGAGATTTAAGCACAAGATACATTTGGTTCCCATAAGAGGTTGTAGCAAATAATACAAACACAGTTTGCATCTGCATGAGAACTGCATTCCACCTGCTCTGTCGTTTTGGAAATTCCCAGTGCTCTGACTTAACTCCGGGGTGAAATCTCTATTTGAGGAATTCTGCTTCTAAAAGAAGCTTGATGATGCATGAAACACTGGCACCCTGGAGAAACTAATCAACCTCCCTTTGTTATAAATAATGTACTTGAGATAATGGCTTGGGTAGTGCTGCAGTTTCTGAGGAAGCTCAGCAGTTCACAAAATGTCTTTTAGGACAGCTGTATCTGACATGTATCTGTGAGAATAAATATGGTGTGTTATGATGGAGAGATGCTAAGCACCCACACTTTCCACTGCTGTTGTCAGTGGAAATTTGACTGAGTACCCAAGCCATGCATTTTTGAGCCCCTTTCAAGCCTAGCTAGTCTTCCTGGCCTTGCCACTATAGCCAAAATCCATTGGAGTAGGACAAAGTTTAATTCCAAACATGAGAATAAATTTGGTGTCTTGCATGTAGCTCTTCATCTCCAAATTTATTCAGGTGAATATTCAGTTTGTTTATAACATAACCCAGAGCGACATCCAGCTTCAGTGACGTTTTTTACTGTATTGCTTACCAGCATATGGGAGCAAAGGTTTTCCTTTCTGTACCAAAACATAATTAAAGATTCCAGATTGTCAAATAACCGCAATCTGCATGTTTTTTTAACGTTTCCCTTCTTTGTTTTATATTGTAATTTCATACTATAGTGTATAAAAATTTATTCAGCAAATAATTTCAGGGTTTTTCTTCTTGAGTTAACAGCTGTCTGTTAAACTGAAGACAAGATGTAAAGATAGTGATAAGGAAATATAAAGTAATGAAATTTTCTATGTGATTTTTTTTTTATTTAACTTGTGCTGCAGTGATAGATGTTGGCTTAGAATATGACTGACTCTTAATTTGACACTAATGCTCTACACAGCAGTATATTAGAATCATGTAAAGCAGTCTCAGGGTACTAATACCTTTATTTCCATGCAAGGTTCTGGCTTGGACAGCAGCGCTGCAAACAGTCTATAAAACACCTGCCTACAGTGAGCAGTGAAACTCTTCAGCTAGCTAATTATGCCACCCATCCAGTGGGAAACCTTTCCAAACACAAACTGTTCATCAAACTCACTCGCCTTCCCCAGTACTACATTGTAAGTAACTGAAAAATGCTTCTGTCTTTTGCTCCCTGTCATGGATATCCCAGGCAGTTTGTTGTACTGTTAACTGTTAACATTAGGAACCAAGTGATTGATGTAATGTTTGATTCTCTCCTCTCCCTCCTTTCTCCTGTGGGTTTGTTAAGCACTCAGGCTCATACAGAAGAGAGCACATACAGATTTATTACTCAGCAACCTTCCCATTCTCTGTGTTTCCTGAAAGATTTGGTCTTCCTTCTCTACTTGGATCCCTTTCCTAGCCACAGTGTTAATATACTGGAAAAGACTGATATCTATCCCCTGAAAGGGAGAGGATAGGAACTGAATTAGACTTAATCTTAGCTTGAGAATCTTCTCTGTTGGGGAAGATGAAACAGGAAAGACTTATAAATATGATTGCCTGGCAAAAGATGCTGAGTATATGGAAACTATGAACCAGATAGAAATGAAAGCGTACTTCGAGATACCAGGCCTTGGTTACTGAACAACTGGAAAACAATGGTATGGCCACTGAAGGTAATCCCCTCTTGATTGAAAGATACCCTCTGCTTGAAAACAGGTCCAAGGGTCAGAGCAGACCCTGCTAGCTTGGCAGAAGGGGTCCAAAGAGTAGTTTTAGAGTTTAAAATGTAGCAAAGTATGGTAATGCAATGATTCTTATAGACTGTATGTAAATGCTATAGGATTTGTATCTCGTACTAGGTTGGTTGATGACAATTAGAATATTCAACACAGAAGATGATTTATTGTATTGTAAAGGACTTCCACAGACACTTCTTCACTGTACTTTCCACTCTCCACTTTAGCTAGCTCTCTCTCTCTCTCTCTCTTGCTTCTCTTGCTCTCCATTGCTCTCTTCTGGCCTGCTCCGAGCTGCGGCTGGCAGCTCTAAGCAGGCCCCCTGTACCCACGCCCTTCGTAATAAACCTCATGCTCTAAGACCTGACTTCAGAGATCTCTCGTCTCCATCAGTCCCGACCGTCCAACCGCACCAGAACATCATACAGACTACTCATACAGACTGATTCTTACAGACTGTTCTTACAGATTGATTCTAACACTTCTCAATTTGTTTTTGTTTAAATATAGGTTGTAGAGATGTTTGATGTTCCTGGCAACCCCACAGAACTAGAGTACAAGTACCATTTTCTGTCTGTGAGCTATGCTGAAGGAGATGACAGCCCTGCCACTGCACTTTTACTACAGCAGTTCAAACCAAACATTGAAGAGTTGGTACTGGACACAAAAAGTGGCAAACAAATGAAAAGTGGTGTCAAGCGCAAGGTACATGTTCCAAAAGCCATTGGGGTGGTTACAGTGCATGAAAGCTCAACACAGGTTCTGAGCATCAATTCCAGCTTTAGTAGCTGTGTTTCCAGGGTTTGTATGGCTGACATCTTACTTGTACGGGTTCTCTGGACTGTTTCCCTAGGGAGACGCCGGGAAACTGTTTTGTAACAGTTGTCCTTTTATTCATGCCAGGCCTTCTCCTCTGCCCTCCCAAGCCAAGGCACAGCTCTGTGCAGAGGAATGTGTATATACTGTATATGCAGAGTGCTGGTATCTGCGTGATACAGTTTGGGCTATGTGTAGACTTGGAAAGACTTGCTGGGGCTGATAAGATTTACTTCTTAGGACCAGGCTGACATGGCTTAGTGATCAACAAGTACTGTTTTAAAGACAGTCTTCAACTGAATTGCTTTAGTCCTGAAGTGGATCCTTCCAGGAGTTTGTGCTCAGGGTGTGATTCATTTAACACTTAGATGAATGAAGTTATTCTCTGACATCTCTTCCAAGTGTTGACTCGAAATATGCAAGTACATTTGTCTTTATTTTAATTCTAGTTATCCGGAGATCCATGTTCCGTAGAACCCAAGAAACCAAAACGGTCGGGAGAAATGTGTGCCTTCAATAAAGTGCTAGCTCATATTGTAGCCATGTGTGATACAAATATGCCGTTTATAGGGCTTCGGATAGAGGTAGGTATTAAAAAATATTTTGTTTCCTTCTTCCCCTCCCCTACTCCTGATTCTGGTGTCTAGATGTGACTGTTTGGCAAACTTGTGGTCATGTGCTCACTCTGGATTTCCCCTGCCAGCTGAGCCCGGGTGACTCAGTCTTCTACACTGTGTTGCTTTAGTCTTGTTAGAGCTGCTTCTCTTAATACCAAGCACTGCAAAAAGCTTGAGAAGTTGAGCGAGAAGGGAAAATGAGGATGAAAGATGCACTTGTGGGAAGGGTTGGGAGACAACTTTATACCAGATTTGCACAGACTGTTTTTTGGCTTTCCAGTGCTTGAGGATGTGAAACATCTGTCACCCTCAGGGGAAAAAAAAAGTCCTTGAAAATGTTAGAAGCTTTTTGCTTGACTTTTTCCTTGGAATAACATTTCTCTTGTTCATTCCTAGTTATCCAATATGGACATTCCTCACCAGGGAGTACAAGTAGAAGGAGATGGCTTCAGCCATGCAATACGTTTATTAAAGTAAGAGGATATTCTCTGTGTTTCATTTTCTTACTGTACATACACTTGAGAGAAAAAAAAGGCTTGTTTGGAGAGCAACAATAAGAATATCAGGATAGGGGCAGGATTTTTGTTCTGGGGTTATTTTTCCTTTTTTTTTTTGGAGGGGTGTTAATACTGTGTGTCTTGCACTTGCATGTGAAGCAGTGCTGGAGAAAGACGAAAATAAGAGTAAACAAAGAGCCAACTACGATTTGTTTTCTTCATTAGCCTAAACTGAGGGGCTCTGAGAACAGTTTGACAGTCCTCAATCCTTAAATCCGGGCAGTGCTAAGGAAGATGTGGTGATGATTCATGAACATGCAATTTTAGATCAGATCAGAGGCCTACATACTCCATATGTTATTTGACAATCATGTGAAAATGCAGAGGAAAATGCCAGGAATCCCAGAAAAGACAATTGCCTGGTAAAGAGGTTGTAGAGGAAATACCTCAGAATCATACAGTAATTTAGTAAGTTAGTTAGGCCTGAGTGCAGGACTTTGCATTTGTTTTCATGGAACTTCATAAGGTTCCTGTTAACTTGTTCCTCCAGCCATCTGATATCTCTCTGAAGGGCAGCCCTGCCCTCCAGCATGTTAAGTGCTCCCTTCAGTTTGGCATCATCTGTAAATTTGCTATTCTTTTGTAACATATAGGCTATTGAAATAGTTCTATTGAAATTGTTAATAGGAGGCCAATAGTATTGGCCTCTGTGTTAACCCTGAGGAATGCCAGCCACAACCAGCCACTAACTGGACCTGCAACAAATGAGTTTAGAGCAAAAAATCACAAACACCAAAGATGCCTCCTAGAGTAAAACCTTCATAAATCGTTTTATGCTGTAGAAATTTACAGTGACATAAAAGCACCAGTCTCTAAATGCGTCAGGCCCTACCTTTTTAACTCTGCATATGAGCAGAGAACTTGTGAGCTGAAGTTAAGGGTGGAACGTGAAATTTCTGGCTAGATCCTCAAGGAATTTGAAAAAGAGTTTGGCATGTTTTTACTTAAGCTTTATTTAGTCTGTCCCCTGAGCTCGATTCACACATTGGGATACGAATAAATTAGTGAGTACTAAGGGAACTGCCAGGTTGTTCACTGCATGTAGAGCAAGCTTGTTCTAGAAGGCAAATGAATTCAGATTGCCACAGAACTTACATATTTTCATCTTTTTTGGCTTATTTCTCTGTATAAGAGCTTTATATTGGTGAGCTCTTAGTTCACCAGGAGATAAGAACAATTCAGCAGATCCTTTAACAGTCTGTAATTTGCAGGTGTTGAATCCGTATAAAAACTGATCTTAGCTCAGAGTTCTTTAGTGACACACTTATTACCGTCCTTGAGGAGGAATAGGTTATCTCACTGTGCAGTCCAGCTGCCTCTGCTGTTATTAGTTCATTCTTTCATGTCCAGACTTGGGAGTCCTTCAGGAAATATTAGAAGGCACTGTTGTTACTTGTGGAACTGTACTGTGTGTAATGGAGATTTTGGTTTTTGTCATGTATAGAATTCCTCCCTGTAAAGGTGTAAACGAGGAAACGCAGAAGGCTCTGGACCGATCTCTTCTTGATTGCACTTTCCGACTACAAGGTAGAAATAATCGCACGTGGGTGGCCGAGCTGGTGTTTGCAAACTGCCCGCTGAACAGCACTTCATCCAGGGAGCAAGGCAAGTTTCACTGAGGAACACTGGTAAATTTTGTTTCTTTGTAGTTTACGTTGTCTGTTCCAGTAGTTTTAATGTCTTGGTGTAACTGGACAGCTGTCTGCTCCTGAGATTGCTAATAAACCACAGTGTGCCTTAATCAAAATTCTGACTGCTGAGTTGATGCATTTTTGTTATTTCAATGTGCTTCCTGGTCACTTGCCACAGTTCACTCACAGTGTGTAAACCACAGCTCAGGAACCACTGGGTTGATCAGTGTTTGCCATCTCCTCACACTGCAGGACCAACCCGTCATGTTTACCTGACCTATGAAAACCAGTTGTCTGAACCAGTTGGAGGTCGCAAGGTGGTCGAGATGTTCCTTAATGACTGGAACAGTATTGCTCGGCTGTACGAGTGTGTCCTGGAGTTTGCACGATCCTTGCCAGGTACAGAAATCACCTCCTTTTTGTCAAAGTGGTGGGCTTACAGATTACTGTAATTTTCTCACTCTTAACTCTCTTCCCTCCTCTCTTCACAGACATCCCCAACCACTTAAACATTTTTTCAGAAGTTCGGATCTACAACTACCGGAAACTTATCCTCTGTTATGGAACTACCAAGGGGAGCTCAGTAAGTAACTCCTAAATGGACTTTAAATGTGTGATTGAAAACAGAATGGGTAGGCTTAGACTTCTCAGAATTTTGCTGAAGAATATTTCCTTGTAGTGGAATTAATATAGATGAACGTAGAAAACCCAGAGGGTGCCACACTGCTGATTTGCTGGGTTCCTAGAAGTTCAGAATTTTTGAGAATTTCTGTTAGATGCTTTATACTGTGTGAAGGACAGCTGTGTGCTTCTGACTGATGAAAGCTGGTGTAGCAGCATGTTTCTGAAAAAACTCTGTGTAAGTGTTGTTACTGGTCACTGCTGTACTGGGATATATGGATATGTGTAAGATGAGGGCCTAATTCTGCCTTAGAAGAGAGGATTCTTAACAAAATTTTAAACATAGTGCTGTGCTTTAGAATGAGGTGGTCCTTAATTATTTTGTAGCAGTGCTGTTTTCTTGTTCAGAACTCTAGCTTCCTCTGTAGTATTTGAATTTACAGCTTATTAATTACTTAAATAACTGAGTACTTGTTCACACCTTTGCCTTAAGTGCAAGGTAGAGGAGGAAGTAAGTGCACATTTATTTCAGATTAAGAATATAGTTTTTGTGTGCAACTGATGCAGAGTAGTTGATACACTTGAAATTTGCTTCCTGGAATGTTTTTGTGTTCATTTTCTAAGCTGAATTTTAAGACTATTTTTATGTGCATTTTATTGGGAATTATATGTGTGTGTATATATATGTATACATACATATATGTATATGTTATATATATGTAAGTAGCCAGAGCAGCAGTAGGGATTTTGCATTTAACTTCCTTACATATTATCCAGTTCTCATTTTTGTGTAATGTAACCTAAGGAAACCAGTCCACCTCCAGCAGCTCATTAATCAGTTTTCCACAGCATGAATCTCTGGAGTTTAATTTTCTCTATCTCACCTTTGGCAGAAAAGACTCTTTTGCTTTTTGGTTGACTTGCTGATATAATTGCCCAGTTCTGTGGTTGCCAACAATCGAGGCAGCTAAGTGGATGTTAAAGCTGACAGTGCTTTTTTCTTTTCTTCACAACCTCAGCAGCTTTTGGGGAAGGTGAATTAGGAATCTGTTGAGGTTTGATGAAAAATGGGGGGAAAAAATTAAATCAGACCAACTTTCTTGTTGTAATCTCTTGTTATAACCTTGTTATTACAACCTACTTGTTCTAGCTTCCAAGACCATTTTATGTTTGTGATATTGCAGATCAGCATTCAGTGGAACTCCATCCTCCAGAAGTTCCACATTTCACTGGGAACTGTTGGCCCAAACTCAGGTTGCAGTAACTGTCACAACACAATTCTGCACCAGCTCCAGGAGATGTTCAATAAAACACCAAACGTGGTACAGTTGTTACAGGTAACGTTCTAAAAAACTTCTCTCAAGCAAATTGCAAGACACTTGGGAGCTGAATTCCGATTAAACTGTTCTCTTCAAAATTACACGGGTGTTACGATTGTTTATGGATCTCATTGCCAGAAAGCATCTAATTTTCCCTGCCATGCCCCATTTTCCCTGACCTTTCCTTTTGGATAAGCTACCTGACCTCTCAATATCCGCTCTCTCCCAGGTTTTGTTTGACACTCAGGCTCCATTAAATGCCATCAACAAACTCCCAACCGTGCCCATGCTGGGACTGACCCAACGCACCAACACTGCCTACCAGTGCTTCTCCATCCTGCCCCAGTCCCCCACGCACATCAGGCTGGCCTTCAGGAACATGTACTGCATCGACATCTACTGCCGCAGCCGCGGCGTGGTGGCCATTCGCGACGGCGCCTACAGCCTCTTCGACAACAGCAAAATAGTGGAGGGCTTCTACCCCGCGCCTGGCTTAAAGGTGACCACCCCATGTTTTCTGGCAGGTTGTGAATAAATGAGCTCCTAACTTGGAAGTATGAATCTGATTTGAAGAGCTTGGTGAGGGTTTTCTTTGTGGAGAGCTGCGGTCCTTCCAAAATTCTGAGCGTAGAAGGAAGTTTTTGATTTATCAGTAGAGCTGTTAATTAGTTTGAATTAAAACGTTTCCTTAAAAAAAAAGTAACATCAAGTGCTAGGGTTTTTTTTTTTCTTATCTGTGTGTTCAGGCATCCTTTTGTTGAAACTTGCTGAAGCTTTGTGAAGCTAGGGTAGATGTCTGCTTCAGGATTAGCAGCAACTGCTCCTCACAAACTGTGTTGTGTGGCAGTACAATGCTCATAAGTTGCAGGTGGGACAATACTCCCATGTCAGATGTTTCTAGACAGAAACTTCCGTTTTAAAATAGTTCCCATCAGTGTGTGGCAGGAGCCTGTGGCTTTGGTTCTAAATGCAGTGCTGGTTCACTCTTCCTGAAAAATGAATCTGTGCACATTGACAGAATACCTGAGGGCAGCTTGTACCAGTGCTAGTTATACTGAAATACTGGAAAATGGCACCCTTTGAGAAACAGGTTGATTTGCTAATTTTTTTTTCTGACAGTTGCAACTGAATATTGATTCTCTGGCATTGCAGAGAGATTTAACTGATCCTGAATATCTGCCTCTTTCACAAAGGCTAATGGAAATAAGGAGATTGTGGATACCAGTGTAAAGTGGTAGAAGAGAATGAAAATGGGAAGGTAGAGGAGGAATTAATTCAAGAAAGTTGTCAAGTTCCTCTGGGTACAAGAGAATGCTGTGGAGGAGGTGACCCAGATGTTCTTAGCCAAACAGGGCAGTTGTAGGTGTGATACAGCAGCCCTGTAGGTTCTGGATACTGATGAGTTGTTCTGGAACAGGTATTTCCAGGTGCAGGTTTTTCCTTATCTTTAAGGAGACAAGAAAAATGTTGGTATTTCAGTTTACTGGAGATATTTCTTGTTACAGAGCCAGGTATCTCTCTTTATGAATTGATATATTTTGCAGGCTAATTATACTGTAATTAATGAATACCCACTAGTATTTAGTTCCAGAGACCTGCCTGTCTCCTGTGTGCTGTAGCTGATAAAGGTAGTGTTAAAAGCTTAGCAAATACTGCCTTCATTTGTGCAGGAAAATTTAAATGGGCAAATTGCTAACAAAACTGCTTTTTCCACAGACATTCCTGAACATGTTTGTTGACAGCAATCAGGATGCACGGCGACGATCTGTAAATGAAGATGATAACCCACCTTCTCCAATTGGAGGAGACATGATGGATTCTTTGATATCACAGCTCCAACCCCAGCAGCCACCGCAGCAACCACAACAACAGGTACCCTTCAGGCAAAACAAGTGTTTATTGTCTTCCACAACAGTAGATTTCTAAGAACTTCATGTTCTAAAGGGATTAGCAGTAACAAAATGGAAAGGGAGACTATAAACCCACTCTGCTGCAGAATTCCCCTTCGGGCAAAACGTATTAATTTATTTTGCCATTTCTCATTCCAGTGTAAACAGCCCATAGCATATGAACAGCAGCTTTGGAAGGTCACATGAGACTTGCTGCCTAGAAGCAAAGGACTGAGGGAGGGAAAACAACTGTTAAAGATAAAAGATGGGAGGGAGAGTCAGGAGGTTTTGCTGTTACAGGGTGGCAGATAAAAAGGAGCAAGGTACAGAGGTATTATGTCTTTAGAAGAAACTGAAAAAAACAGTGAGCACTGAACAAGATAATATAGAAAATCAAACAACTGTGTGGATGAACCTCTAAGACCAAACCCTCATTAGTATTCTCCTGCATGTACTTAACTTCTGTTTTAGTACAAAATGATCAAAACTTTTCATTGTCCTGTGTTGACAATTTCAGCCATTTGCAAAACAGGCAGGAGCCTCGGGAGCGTATCCTCTCACCTCACCACCCACGTCCTACCACAACACAGTGACGCCCTCCCCGTCCATGATGCACACGCAGTCACCAGGTAGGATGGCTGGGAGGCTGGAAGCTGATCCTGTACTAGAAAAATAGGTCTTTGTGCATGCATGTTTTTTTTATTATTTGAGCTGTGTTTAGCCCCAGGTTAGCCAAGAGAATGCACCTTACACTGTGGGGAAAAAAAAGAAAAGTCCTGCCATGCATGTTTTGGAAAGTACATTTTGAAGTTAAAAAGACCCCATTAAGTAAAACTGCCATCTTTAGCTGTGTGATAATTGGGACTGTTTCATTCTTAACAGTTTTTAACTTGCTAAGACAAAAACCTGTTAATTTTCAATACCTGCTTCTTCAGAAAAGCTTTTCATCACCAAAGCTCTGCTTTCTGCTCCCAGCTGTTGTAGACCAACAGCTGAAAATATTTAAATTTGGGGAAAGGCTGAGCAGGAGATAAATGCCATTCTTCAAGCCAAATATCATGAGAAGTTTTTCCTTTGTGTAGTAAATCAACCTGAAAAATATAACAGTCATGCATGTACAAAATAAAGCCTTCGAGTGCAAAACCAAATTCTCTTGAATCTTGTTTGCTGTTTCCCTAAAAAGAAGGGAGCAGTTGATAAAAAAAGTTAAAACAGAATTGTGTATGTCAAGTGATGTGATGTCTTTGATCAGGAAATTTGCATGCTGCAAGCTCACCTAGCGGGGCTTTAAGAGCACCATCACCAGCATCCTTTGGTCCAACTCCTTCACCTTCCTCTCTTGGAATCACAATGGGACAAACAGCTAACTTTGCTAGCCCACATGGTGAGTTCTTAACTGGCAGGTGTATATGTAGTGACAGCAAGGGCAGATTTGCTTCTTGAAATTAAGTCTTCCAGAGCAGGCCTAAGTTAATTGAGAAAAATTCATGTTTTGTAATTGGTTCAAGTAGCTATTTTCATATATGTGAGTGTTAACTCTTAACAGTAGTCAAAAATAGCTGCATGGCATGTTGAGGCGGTCCTAACATGTTAAAAATTGACTACCAGTCACTCCTTTCTGCTTACTAATGTGGGGGAATTCAGCGTGGTCTTGTAGCAGAACAGTGGTTGCAGCCTTTATCTTGTCAGATTAGTTAGTGGATTTTCACTGCTTACATTGCTTGGAAAATTAACTGGAACAGGTTGAAAACATCAAAATCTGGCTGGTTTGACATATCTGTATGTGAGCAACATGCCTTTTGGTTGTTTCCTTTATTAACTCAGTTGGTTTTTTTGGAAAGGTGCCAAAACAATCCTTTGTGTAATCACAGTGCATTGGAAACTGTTGTATAGATCACAATAAATGAACAGTTCAGATGGTAATTTTCACACATCAGTTTGATTGTTGAGATGAACAAATTGAGAGAGATTTACCACAGAGGGTTTAAGGAGCTTGTTCTGATGAGTCTGTGTAGCAGAGATGCTTTTGCAGAGATAACTGTGAGATACTGAATAGATAAGGAACTGTCTGGCTGACGCTTCCATTTGATAAGGAGCAGTAGAAGTCCAAGTCTGTAGGCAAGAGCTCCTTTTAGTTTAGAACCTGTTACTTGTTGAATATGACAGTTTTTCTTAACATTCAGTCTTACTTTTTAAAAAGTACAGCCTGGAAACCCTTGAAATCTGTATCTTGATTTTTACTCTCTGCTCCCACTTGTGTGTTTTGTATGGCTGTAAAAAGTAGTCTAAGAGCTTGCAGGCACTTTCATGCTTCATAGATTTTGGTAAGCCTCTTTTAGATTTCTCTATTAGAAAGCCTTTTACTTTTTAAAGAAATAATAATGGTCTTGTAACATCTGTAGGTACCATAGACCCAAGCTCACCATACACCATGATGTCACCCAGTCAGCGTGCAGGGAATTGGCCAGGATCTCCCCAGGTCTCTGGTCCATCACCAGCAGCACGGATGCCTGGAATGTCACCAGCCAACCCTTCCCTTCATTCACCTATCCCTGATGCCTCTCATTCCCCACGAGCTGGAACAAGTAGGCTTCTTTATCAGTGTTATAACTGTGAAACACTCATGTTTAACATTTCTAGTTGTGTTCCTTTTGGTAGTTCTTGTGTCGGTCTAACTGTCCTTACTGCCCTTGTGCAGTAAAATATCCAAGGAAATTAAGTCTTTTTATTCTGTCCTAGTTCAAATCTTCAATAACAAATTGGAAAAACGAGCTAAAGCATACAGCATAAATGTCAGCAGGATTGATGATAGCTCTTGTTGCAGTGCAGAAATCAGTCTGAAACTATTGAACTCTGTGACTAAGAGAAAAGTCTTCAGAGTGAAAGCAATGATAGGCACATTTGCCAACCCAAATACTAACTTTTCACGTCATAGATTTGTAATGCCGCTCTTGCACGACTGATTTAGCCATCTTTACGTCCCATTGAGTTTGTTGTGCAAACGCTGTCTGCTGGCATGCTGCAGAAAGAGGAAAATGGAGGAGGATTTTAATGTTACTGAGACTCTTTGCATGGGTGCAGGGTCAAAACTAATTCTTTGTCTGATGTCTATCACTAGGCAGGCAAATTCTTAAATAAGAAGGATTAAGCTTTGGCCCAGAGGACTTATTGATGAATAGTGACAATTAAAGTGAATGCATATCTTATGTTTCAGCTTAAATCCTCCCTTACTGCAAGTCCTCGTGTCCCCACAGGTTCCCAAGCCATGCCGACAAGCATGCCTCCACCTCGGAAACTACCTCAGCGCTCTTGGGCTGCATCCATTCCTACAATCCTCACCCACAGTGCCTTGAATATTCTGCTTTTGCCCTCTCCTACCCCTGGGCTTGTGCCAGGACTAGCTGGCAGCTATCTGTGCTCCCCTCTTGAGCGATTCCTTGGATCAGTGATTATGAGGAGGCATCTTCAGAGGATCATACAACAGGAAACGGTACGGTTTAAGTTTAAATGGACTGTGGGTATGTGACTGCTCCATGTCTTTCAAATCAGGCACAAACTGAAATGCTTCAAATAAAATAAATGTTTGCTGTTAGACTTGTGCTGTACTTCTTGACTTTTTTAAAGTTTCAAAATTTAGAGAAATCATTTAGTTCCACTTCTTTTCCACACAAATTAGATGTGGAAAACCTGTTTGGTCAGGTGAAATTTGGTAACTGTTAAGATAGCAAGTCTAGGACGAGACTTTCAGATGCTGTGGGTTCCTTGGGTTTGGCGTGTGCATTGGGAGTTTACTAGAACAGCCACGGGGTTACTGTGGGTGCCACTACTTGGCAGGATTGACAGAGAAGTGAGTTACTAGTTAACTACTGGGTCAGGCATATTACTTTAGGGTTTGGGACAGACAAATGTGCCTCTTCACTTCTGTGGCATGGATTCAGTGACAGAGAAAGAAGCCAAATCTGGCATAAGCTTAATTCTCAAGGCAATTTTACGTGTATTAAAATATCACGTGGTTTTTTCTGGAAAGAGAGGTTGATCACTACACTTTGGGGATGTGTGTGTCTCTGTGTCTGTGTGTTCATGCTATTTAATGAATGACTAATTGACTGTGAATCTTCTTTTTATGCAGCTACAGTTAATAAACTCCAATGAACCAGGTGTCATTATGTTTAAGACGGAGGCACTGAAATGCAGGGTTGCTCTCAATCCCAAAACCAACCAGACCTTGCAGCTGAAAGTCACACCTGAAAATACGGGACAGTGGAAATCAGAGGAGTTACAGGTTTTGGAGAAGTTCTTTGAAACAAGGGTATGTACTAAAATCAAGAATGTTTACGGTTTTGTGCATTGCTTTTAATCTCTGGTGTTGTTTTGAGTGGTCCTGCTGGCTTTCATTGGCATGTGTAAGAGCTGCAAAATATAAAACTGACAGCTGTGCATGATGGTTGCATATTAAATGATATATTTATTATCTACATAGGCACTACTAAATAGTGTCTTTCTTTAGGTTGCAGGACCACCTTTTAAAGCAAACACCCTGATAGCCTTCACAAAGTTACTAGGGGCTCCCACGCACATCCTCAGAGACTGCGTACACATCATGAAACTGGAGCTGGTAAGTCTGCTTTTCTGTTTATTTAGTTCACCCAACTTTGGTTATTTTAGTTTTGAAAAAAGCCGTTGTATCTTTATCTACTAACACACAAATTACTCTAAATTTATACGTAAGTTATTTAATGTTATTGGAGAAGTTTTTATTTTACTACCAACTCTCCTGGAAACTCCCAAAATTTCTCATTGAAACTGGTGATTTTAAGGAACTGCAGGCATGTTACTGCACAACAGGCACATGGATAGGAGTGGAATCTTTCTGATTGTGTTGTTGTGCTCAGCTCTTTCAGAGTTACTCTGACTTCACTAAACCTGGCAACATCTGCAGGTTTAGCTAAAGAGGCACATCCTACTTTGTGATGCTTCCCTGTTTCATAGCTGTGTATGTCACTGACATGAGACCTTTGCTGTTCTTTCTCTGTGCTGCTCTCTCTGAACAGTTCCCTGACCAGGCAAGTCAGCTGAAATGGAACGTGCAGTTTTGTTTAACAATCCCTCCCAGCGCTCCACCAATTGCGCCTCCAGGAACACCTGCTGTTGTGCTGAAATCCAAAATGTTGTTTTTTGTAAGTAGAGCTATCTGTTTTAAAATTCTAACCCTGCACGTCTCTGAGATCATCACGGGTTTGTAGCAAAACATAAGCCCACTGTACCTGACAGCTGCAACAGCTACAAGTGTTGTGCTGTTTGGAATCCTGGATCTTTTGAGTTTGGCTCGTATTCCTACTCTCCTTCCTACTAAAGCACAGCAACTCCTCATCTTTTGTGTTCTTGGAGAGATGTTGACAATATATAAAGTTCAGCTCCCTCTGGGCTGCATCTTCAAGTGCTCATCTTGTGGGTGTTTTGTTGTTTGAGGCGCTAGCCACCTAGACTGGGTGACGTGCACATTTAGTGGTGCTGGGAGAGGAGAGCAGGGATGAGATGTTCAGAACAAATGTACATTGGTGTTGTGCCCGAGGCAATGCTCGTTGTGGGGTGCTTTTGAGAAGAAAATAGTCTCCACCTGATTGATGATTTCTCTGTTACAGAACTGATGTCTGAAAACAGGGGGGTGGAAGTACATGCTGTCTGTAGGCCTGGAATGTTTGACTGTGTCAGAAGTTGCACTGAAGTATGTGGTCATTCAATTTAACACACTTTTTGGGTTGTTTCCCCGCAGCTCCAGCTAACACAGAAAACAACAGTCCCACAGGAAGCTGTTAGTATTATTGTCCCAATTATTTATGATATGGCTTCGGGTACAACGCAACAGGCTGACATTCCCAGGCAGCAGAACTCTTCTGTTGCTGCTCCCATGATGGTTAGCAATATTCTAAAGAGGTTTGCTGAACTGAATTCACCACGACCAGGTACTGTACATGTCCAGTAGATATATTCTCTTCACCCAGACATCTGTGACAAATCTCCAGTGTAACACTAAACCTCCCTTAAGTCTGAATTCTTCTTGGTTTCTGTCTTACTTCTTTAGTCATTACAAACTCCTGATGTGACAGGCAGTACATAACTTAATAGGAAGTACTGGCAACACAGCAGAAGGTTGCACTGATGATTCAGGCTGGGTTTTGCTGTTCTGCCCAAGTGATAGAATGCACCCACTTCTTGCTGGCCCAACTCTTGCTGCCTTCTGCTGCTCACACTTTTTGACAAATGGGCCCAGAATGAGTCATAAGAAACATGCTATGGCCAAGTGTCAGTTTTCATGGTTAATTATGAAGTTACTCAGCTTAACAGTAGAATATAAAGGGATGTTAAAATAGTTATCAGAACTTGTCCACATGCTGTGAATGATTAAAAAGTAATTGCAGTGGTTGTATACTCCTTTGTCAGTGTGTCCACTAGCAGAGGTGCATACAGTTGTGTCCACCAGACGTGCTGTGAAGTGTTTGAGCTAGGTTGTTCTGAGTGTTCATTGGCCTGTAGGTAGTGCACCGTGAGCAGCATTGTGCTTTGCTTTCCCTCTTGTTTGTTGTGCCTTTTATTTTGTTTTTAGTATCTAAAACGTTGAAGAACAGTAGCAGGTTCTTTGGGCAGCATGTTGTCTGTAAGCAGTGGTTTGGGGTCCTAATACATAGGTGGCTCAGAAGAACAATGACTTTCAGTTCTGATGAAGAACAAATTTTTTCCAGTAACCCAGTGAATAGATTGAAGTTGTGAATCCAGAGGCTGACTTCTTTTGTATAATTATTCATCTTGTTGTTATGCAGTAATTTTAACTATGCTTGATGGATTATTTCAGTAAACATAAGCAATGTTTACCTTAAATTGGTGTGGATATGCATACATTTCTGAAACTTGTGATGGGATTTAAATTAATATGCACTTTCTGTTTAACATGTAGTAATAGTGTAAGTAAATAGGAGAGAAAATAGCCTTGAGGGCATGTGGAGTTCCCTGTAGGAGTTCTGTATGTGGAAGAGAGCTGTTGTTTGTATAGTACTTTTATTTCAAAATACATTAAGTAAACTTCAGGTGTTGCTTTTGGAAGGTGCTTCCCCACAGAGTTCCCCTGGTGTGGGGAAGGGTAGGTTCTTGCTTTGCTGTTTGTTATTGCACTGAGTTGTGTTTTAAAGTAAACCCTCCACAAAATACCACAGCAGAGCAAGTAGCTGTCAAAGCTGCTCTGGTGATGCCAAGTGAGATGTTTTCTGATGGTCACTAGATAGATCAGAAAGGACAATTTTTGTTTGTCATGCAAGTTTTGAAGCAGTTTTGGAATCCAGTAGAGGGAGCAAAGTATAGATGGGGAAAAAAGGCATAGGAAAAGCATTGGAGCCACAAGCAGAACCTTATCCAGGCACAGGAGAATGTAGCTGGCTGAGCAGAGGAAGTTTCTAGTAGTCCTTCCTCTGATTTCCAAAAGAAAGAATGAGTCTGTATGAATTTATTATTTCCACCACTACCCAGCCAAAGTAGGACCTTCCTGAGGACACTTGAAATGCAATTTCCTCTGTTCTTATTGTCAAAACACACATTATTATATCTGATCAAAGAGAACAAGAATACCTTCTTTTCTTCACCATTGAAAGGTGATAGGAGAGCCAGCAGATTAAAGTAGATAGCTGGGAGACTTCTCTTACAACAGCAGTACATGGGAGATCCCAGATGTGTGTCCTTTCTCGTCTGATGCTCCTTTCTCTTCTGCTGCTCCTTTCTCTTCTGCTGCTCCTGTGCTGTACCCAGGATTTTCCTGATTTTCCTACCTGTTAGCTCTCTGCTGCACTAATTGCAATCTGCTTGGTTAAGGGAATTTTTCACTGTTTGAGTCAGGAAGGACCAGGGCCTCCCATCATGCACAGATGATGTTACTGGCACTGTCGTTGTAACCTGGAATCAGTGTTGCCTCATTCTGGCTGTATCTTTTTTACCTTTCTCTCTTTGTGAGAAAGTATTTTGTATTCAGCTTAATTTTCCTCTTAATAAAATGGTAGTGCCTGAAAAGTAAGTTCTTTTGAAAGAGTTTTCTTTTCAGATCTGTGGGCAAACACATTCTGCTGTGTTTAGCAGTAAAATGTTGACTCATTGTGAGTACACATTGTCTTTCTAAGACCACTTTACCTATGCCTCCGTGGGTGAAAATACTTTACTTTGGGGAAATACTTGTATGAACTGAGAGGAAATCAATGCCCTGGAATAATAAGTTTAAACTTGAGCTGTAATTCCAAAACCTACAGTGTGTAGTGGACATCAATCTGGTAAGGAAATTAAAGACCCTCTGGATGCTGGAGGTGACCCTTAGAGAGGAGCTCAAGGGACTCGTGATGATTCTTAAAGCACTTCACAACTAAACATTTTTCGGTGTCTGATTTTCAGTGATGCAGTGGATGGTATTTAGCCCAGATTTGTAGCTTTGATATGATAATGACTTGCCCAAAATAATCTTGGGAATCCCTAGTCTGGCAGTTAAGATTAATGCAGCCCAACAGGCTCTGCTCTTATCTCTTTGCTCACACTGTTGCTCCTTCAGCAGCAAAATTCAATGTCCTCTAATTGATATTTCTTGAAATATGCAGGAAAAATTCAGCCCACTGTGACCAGGGTGCAACAGTGGCTATTAATTGTATTCTCTTACCAGGAAACAGTAGATGAAAATCACAGCTGCCTGTTACTTCATCCTTTGTTGTTCTTATTTAACCCTTTCCCTTCTGATGGTTTTAACTTCTTTAAGATATTCAAAATGTGCTTTTGTTAACAAGTGCTGGTATTTGAAACTTGAGGTAGCTGTGGCTGGTTTTTCCTCTCCGTATTGAATCTCAGCTGTTGGAAACACAAGTCCACCTGCTCTGTATTTTATTTTGCAGTTTAGATGTCAAGGGTAGAGCCAGAGCAATTTGGTTGAATGAAACAGATTCCTGACTGTTGCCCAGTCTTGGAATTAGAAATGTTTCCAGGACTAAGCTTAGGACAGAAAACATCTTCCAGCTGTCTCAGACTTGAGTCTTCCAAAATGTTTCGTTTCTGCTTGTAATCAATAGAAATAAACCTGAAAAAGCTGGGTTGTTTTCTTTGTAAGATGTGGTGCTCTTAATTAATAACATACAGAAAAATTCAGACCACAGTCCATGTGTGATCAGTTCTAGCACAGATTCAATCTGACATTCAAAAGCCATTAAAAGTTAAGAGCTACTTGCAATTCCATCACCAACAAGAGCAGTCCTGCTGGGAAAGCTGGAGCTACTTCAGCTGGTAACTCCCACAAATCCCGACGTCCCTGGAGGTCGCTGGGGTTTGGGAGTCGCAGCCGCCGCGTGTCTGCACCCTCGGCTCTGCCCTGGGGGGCTCAGGGGGGCACGGTGAGGAAGGGCTGTGGGGTGTGGGGCTAACGTGTCTCTTTTCCCTGCTCCACAGCGAGGAAGGGCTGTCGGGGGCGCGGTGCTAACCTGTCTCTTTTCCCTGTTCCAGGTGAATGCACAATATTTGCAGCCGTTCGTGATTTGATGGTTAATCTTACGCTGCCCCCTGGGGGGCGTCCCTAGACACTTTTAAAAGAAGGCTGAAAGTGAGACAAAACAGCAAAAAAAAAAAAAATTAAAAAAAAAAAATAAAGCCTTCAGTTAAAAGAGGACGTTTTAATTTTACCTTTTTTTCTAAGAGCAAACTATAAACTGGCAAACTTTCAGGGATGCACTTTCATCACATGAGTATCACCACGACTTTTGTATAGTGCTGTTGTATAGTGTGTTTTAATGGGAGACACTTCAGACTAGGTAATAGATTGAAGTATCAGCTTGCTGGTAATGGATTTAATATTCTGTTTTATACTATAAAGATTATGAAAATGCCAAACTTGTTTGTTTTTCTGTTTTTCTTATGTTTTGGTGTAATAGTCTTTTTTTAAGGCAGGTCTGTCATTTTTGAATACTGTAAAACTGTGACAAACTTTATATTGAAGCTGTATTTTAATATGACTGCTTTGAATCCTTAAACAATTTATTTGGGCTTGTTGTAAACATGTCCCCAAAAAGCAATATTTAATAAACTGGATTAAAAAATCTTAAACTGGATGTTGTATCATCTTAAACTTTTTTCCTCTCCCCTGTAGCCACTAGTCAGATCTCTTGTGTTCATACTGACTGCACTATCTCTTTTTGTGATCTTGGTTACACACACACACACACACACACACACACGTGCTGCTAACTTAAAAAACCCAAATAAACCTTTATTTATTTATCCTGTGGATTCAATTTGTTCCAAGTCAGAGTAGAACAGAGTTTGTTCATTTTCCTGGTTGTAAAACCTACTTTAAGTGGTGCTTCATTTCTTATACCAGGAACTACATCGTTTCTGTCCCAAAAGCAAACCTTTAGTGGAAGAAAGAACCTTTTGTCATCTGTCATGGAGTCTGTAATAACAGACTCTTACTTGTCTTGTTGTAGAGGCAGGTAAGGTAGAAGCTGGACCTGCGTACCACAAGATTGGAGAGGCTGATGCAAAAAAAAAAACAACCTCACATTTAACTTCCTGAATTGGATGTATGTAGATAACTTTGTCAGTAATGACTGAAGACTCTTGTAATTGAATAAAATGTCCATCCTTAGGAGTTGCTCTGTCATTTAACCATCTGTCCTCCTGGATCAGTATTCTCAAATTTTTAAGGAGTTCAAGGTGGTTTCCTGACTTCCTACGAAAGTGGCTTTCAGCTGTGCTGCCTCTCTCCCTTTGCAGAGCTCTGGCAGCTCCTTGCTCAGCTGAAGGATGTTTGAAACTAATTTTAAATATCTTTCAGTGAATGTATTCCAGCCTGTCTTGCTGCCTTCAAGGCTGCCCGTTGCCCTCCTGACTGTCACAGTGCTTCTTTCTCTGAAAGAAAGATTTCTTGCCATTAGAAATCACCTTTGGTTGGTGCCCACCTCAGATTTCAGCCTTGAACCTGTGGTTTGAGTGTGGGTTCTGGATCGGTGCTGCTCTCACCCGCATGTATCTAACAGATGGTTATACAGCTTCTGCTTCTGAGAAACAAAAACCCATCCCCTGGAGTGAAAACCTGCCGTTTTTAAATGCTGCTGCTGCTGCTCCATTGGAAAGAGCCCGTATTTCTGCCTTTTTAGAACTAAACTGATGTTTTAAAATGGAGAGGTGACACAAGGATGTCTGAAAAAGACTGGCTGTTGTGCTGGTCAGTGCTCTGGTTTCAAGGTGGAAGCATTCCCATGCCTAAAATCAGCTTCCTGATATGTGAGAAGTACCTGCTGCCCGTTGTGGGAAGGAGCAGGAGCTGTGGAGTGTGGTGGGGGCAGAACTTCAGCACTTGGAAGTAAAAGGGAGGGAGAGGCCTCCCCACAGGGCAGAGAAAACAAAACATGTAACTACTGACAGATGGTTATGGACTGACATTCCAAATCCCAGATGCTGGGAAGGTTGAATTTTGTTTCATATTATACACAGCACTCATAACATACAACCCATTTTAAACATTTCTCCTAAATAATTACATTCTTAAGGAAAACACTACTAGTAAAAGGAAGCATTTCCCACTCACCAGAGACACTTGTTCCTTTCAAAGCAATGACTCTGACTTTACAACTGCAGTTTTAAGGGATTTTTTTCATGTGTATTTACAACTTCAGTTTTAAGTTTCACTTTCCATGTGTTCAGTCCCTTTTTCTGGCAGCCAGATGACGTGACCACCTGCTGCATTGGGACTGTTTGTAGATTTCTTCCTTACGGTGGATTTCTTTGCCCATTTATTTCACTGAAAGTGCTGCAGTGACTCCACATCCTGCGGTATTTCTAGAGGTTTCTAAGTTTTTGATCAACCCACCCGTGGGACAAGGATGAGGGAACTGAATTATACAGAGGAAAAAGAGTTCTGAGCTGATCCACAGCTCTGGCTTAGCAATATTAGCCAATGTCAGATGGGAACATGTTTTAGGTGTCCAAAAAGCCATTCCCAATGGCAACCATAGACTGTGGCTTTCCAGGTAACAAATACTAATCCTGTTAAAGGTTTCCTCAAGACAGAAAACAGGGGAGAGGCTTTTTCAAGCCCTGCAAATAGACAAGGAGCAGAACCAAGGTGAGGTTCTGGGGGTTTTTGGTTTGAAACAAAGTTTTAATTCCGTCTCATCTTTCCACGTTTGAGTGTTCCGTAGGTTGCCTTTGAGTCTGCAGATGTTTTAACTGAGTTTACAAAGGCTGCAGGGAAACAAGCTCTGATGATAAACTGCTGAGACAAAACAAAGCTCCATAAAACCAGAAGCTGTTTTTCTTTACGAGCTGCAGTTTGTCTTTAAGCATGTGCTCAGTTTCATCTGTCAGCTGAAAGTTACTCTGGTTCACAGGCATTTTAAAGCAAAATCTTCTGTATGAAAAATAGACTACTAGGAGAACTTTGGGTCATTTTAATCACATTTATGATTAGTCTGTCAAAGGTGTCAATTCAGAAGTTGTGCTACACTGGCCATTTCAGCTCAAGTGGTTATAGTGGTTCCCCTGGCCCAAATTTTCCATCTACCACAGAATTTCAGAGGTTTTTAAGGTAAGGATGTATTTCAATAAATTAACGTGTAATTGAAATGTATTAACCATATGTAGCATCGAGGCTGTAATTACCGAGCCGTGACTCTGTGTAACCCCATAATAGCGATGTAATTGAGACTCTCACATTTAGATTAAATCACGCTGATTTCAAATATGCGACGCTTTTCCGGTGGTGCTCCGGCAGCCGCCGGGGGTTTGCTGCTCAGCGGGTGGATCATTATTTTGGGGAATGTTTTCAAGGCTGAACTTTGGCTCCAGGAGCATCGCACGCCCGGGAAGCAGGTGCCGAGCTGCCCCCTCACTGCGTGACGCTTTTCCGCGTACCCCCAGCTCCTCACGTTCCTCCAGAGCAGCCATGAATTCTTTGGGAAATGACCCCGCATGGAGGCTCCTGCAGGAAGCGTCCGGCCGCTGCTCCGGGAGATAAGGGATGCTGAGCCGGGAAGGGCTGTGCGGAGCAGCACGGATGCGGGAAGCTCCGGCAGCTTCAGCCTGAGCAGCTTCAGTTCCTGCCCTGGAAAAGGTTCGGAGGGGCCTCCGGAGGCGGCGGAGGCAGAGCCCCTGGGGCAGGGCTGTTCCCTCGCACTTGGCTGGAGAGCTGCTGCGCACAGCCAGCAGCGACTGGCATCAGCAAGTGCTGGGAAAACGTGTCCCCGCTATGCCGGATAGGGTCCCACAGCGGGGAAAGCGTCGTGTTCAGCCTTGTTATGGATTGGTTTTACTCCTCCTGTGATGCCCCACCTCCACACGTGCCTTTGGAAGACCATCACTGAGGCTCCAGCTACCAGAGCAGCGGGAATTTCACCTGCACCTGGGACTCTTGGAGAGCAGCGGCTGAAGGGGGAGCTTGCCAGGAACTACAAAAAAGGGGATGTGAATTTTCCGGGGTGGGAAGGGGTTTGCTGACATCCCTGCCCTGTTTCAGGGCAGGCAGCTCCCCCGGCTCAGGGGGTTCAGGCAAGAAGGGGTCCCCTCCCTTTTCTCTGCCACACCTGGGGATGTGCCTCCCTCATGGGTGTCCAGCCCCTCTCAGGGTCACTGCAGCTGATCAAAACCAAACGAGCAGTCCTAACCCTACCGTCGGGAAATCTGCCCGTGGCCGTGAAGCACTCGTGTCTCCACACTGTCATGACCTGGTGTGTGTGAGCAAGGAACCCCCACCTCTCATCTGCAGCCCCCCGGGACCCCCCAGGCCAGGACCAGCCCCCAATTTATTTATCTTAGCCTGCCCAGGGCCCTCCTGGTGCTGCTGGCCCTGCCACGGGGGCTGCTCCCTCAGCAGCACAACGCTGCTTTCTGCATCTTTATTTTTCAGGCTTGCTCTGTGACGAGTACGGTGTTGAAAGCAGCTGGCAAGCTGGCAAAGCAGCATTTAAAAGAGACAGAGAAAAGCAGTCCTGTCCTTTGGAGCTGATTTTGCAGCAGAAGGAGGGAGGGGGCGGCTGGGGGGCTGCAGGCCAGCCTGAGCCCCGCTGTGCTTTCGGCACAGATCTCTGCAATGTCGATCCCAAAAAGCAGGGACAGAGCCAGCCTGGCACAGGGCTGGGAGCTGTGGTGGTGCCTCAGGTGCTGCTCTGCACGTGAGCTCCTGCCTTGCTGCTCCAGGTTACAAAGGATAGGATAGGATAGGATAGGATAGGATAGGATAGGATAGGATAGGATAGGATAGGATAGGATAGGATAGGATAGGATAGGATAGGATAGGATAGGATAGGATAGGATAGGATAGGATAGGATAGGATAGGATAGGATAGGATAGGATAGGATAGGATAGGATAGGATAGGATAGGATAGGATAGGATAGGATAGGATAGGATAGGATAGGATAGGATAGGATAGGATAGGATAGGATAGGATAGGATAGGATAGGATAGGATAGGATAGGATAGGATAGGATAGGATAGGATAGGATAGGATAGGATAGGATAGGATAGGATAGGATAGGATAGGATAGGATAGGATAGGATAGGATAGGATAGGATAGGATAGGATAGGATAGGATAGGATAGGATAGGATAGGATAGGATAGGATAGGATAGGATAGGA
This sequence comes from Gymnorhina tibicen, assembly GCA_013399875.1. Taxonomy (NCBI): domain Eukaryota; kingdom Metazoa; phylum Chordata; class Aves; order Passeriformes; family Artamidae; genus Gymnorhina; species Gymnorhina tibicen. The sequence continues at coordinate 1,218,610 of VXAZ01002730.1, forward strand.
TAGGATAGGATAGGATAGGATAGGATAGGATAGGATAGGATAGGATAGGATAGGATAGGATAGGATAGGATAGGATAGGATAGGATAGGATAGGATAGGATAGGATAGGATAGGATAGGATAGGATAGGATAGGATAGGATAGGATAGGATAGGATAGGATAGGATAGGATAGGATAGGATAGGATAGGATAGGATAGGATAGGATAGGATAGGATAGGATAGGATAGGATAGGATAGGATAGGATAGGATAGGATAGGATAGGATAGGACAGGACAGGACTATTTCGGTTGGAGAGGACCTACAAGGATCATTTAGTCCAACTGCCTGACCAATTCAGGGTTGACCAAAATTTAGATCACATTGTTAAGGGCATAGTCCAAATGCCTCTTAAATACTGGCAGGCTTGGGGCATCGACCACCTCTTCAGGAAACCTGTTCCTGTGTTTGGCCATCCTCTCAGTAAAGAAATGCTTCCTAATGTCCAGTCTAAATGTCTCCTGACAGTGCGGGTTTGAACCATGCCCACGCATCCTGTCCCTGGATCCCAGGGAGAAGAGCTCAGCACCTCCCTCTCCACTTCCCCTCCTCAGGAAGCTGCAGGGAACAGTGAGGTCGCCTCTCAGCCTCCTCTTCTCCAAAGGAGACAAGCACGGAGTCCTCAACCACTCTTCACAGGGCGTTCCTTCCGGCCTTTTCACCAGCTTTGTTGCCCTCCTCTGGACACATTCAAGGATTTCAAGGCCCCTGTTAAACGGAGGGGCCCAGCCCGGAGTACGGTGGGATAATCACTGCTGGCCCCTGGCTGTGCCGTGTCTGGCGCACCCCGGGATGGGCTTTGCCCTCCTGGCCGCTGGAGCAACGCTGACTCCGCCACCCCGATCCCTTTCTGCAGGGCTGCCTCCAGCCTCTCCTCTCCCCCTTGTGCTTGCGAGGCCTCTGCTTGTGACGAGCTGAGATGTTGTAGGAACTTGTCGTGGTTTCCCCGCACAGCCGGGAAAGCCGCGTTGTTCACCGGGAATGTGCCCCCACAGAAGCTTCTCCACAACCCGACACTGGGATTATCACACACTGGTGCTTTGAAATGAGAGCCAACACTTTGACTTGCTGATCTGTGTAAACATCGCCCAGCAGGACAGATAACATCTTGTTTATTTACAACTGTGCTCTGTCCTCCCATCAAAAGGAGGACAAGGACAAGGCAAAGAAAAGAGGTGTTCGTGTACATGTGGCCATCAATGATCTTGAAGGAAAAAAAAAGGAAAAATGGATGTATGCTTTAACTACTTGGACAGCCTGCTAAGCTGAGTGATACCTAGGGATTTTATGTGAAAATAGCTATTTTGATAACAGTACTGTGTGAGAACTGGAGTGTAACTTCAAATACTCCTGAGACTTCCTCCCCCCACTCTGAAGCAGCTGGTTGAGCCCAGCTCAGTCCTGCTTGGCTGTCACCTCAGTGCCCAGAGGAGAGCTGCCAGCTCCAAGCTGAGACCTAACCTGTGTTTGAACCCAGCTCTACCCTTTCCCCCTGCTCTGCACTCACAGTTCAAGTTTTCCAGTTCAGCTCTCGGTTAGGGTGTCAGGACACCACACCAGAAGCTGCTGAGTGGCTCTCCCAGCATTAACCTCCCAGCAGCTGCTGCTGTGGAGAAACACCTCTTGTGTTCTCCTCCATCACAGAGCTCCAGAGCCAGGCAGGAGCCGGCTGGGAACCCAAACCCAGGCCTTGGCTTTTGCCAGGCAGCTCTTGGCACCCGCAGTGGTCCCACTGTTAAATTTTCTGCTTGGCAGGAGTCTCTGAAGGGTGGGCTCTGTTTGAGTGTGTTTTCCTCTGCTGGATAAAGTGGGCCAGTTAGGGGACTCGGGATTGCTGTGCAGAAGCTGCAGGAGGGCGAGATCCCTGGCTCCGTGCGGGACTGCTCCAGAGAGATCTCTGCAAGCTGAACTGGCTCAGGGTGGGTGTGGAAGCATTTGGGTGCGAGTCAGTCAAGGATGTTTGTCCCAAGGGCCCAGACTGGGTCTTGTCCCTCTCACTTTGCAGTGAAGGCACAGTCCCTCTGCTTCGCAGAGCTCCGTGCTGAATGCACAGGTGTAATATGCACGTTCAGGGTAGCTCTGGATGTTTGGAAACAATAAATTCCTTATGATTTCTGTGGGCTGGAATTTACCTTCGAGCAACTGCTGGGTAGTGCCTTTCCTTTCATGGTATCTCACAGACAGGGGCTAGGGCAATCTTTAGAAATAAGTTCATCCTTTTCTATGCACTAGGTGCCCAGATCCATCCATAGCTAGTCATAATCAACTTGAATTCATCTTAGATTTGAAAACACACTTGCCAGCCCTGGAATTGGGTTTGTAAGTCGCTTTTCTCTACACACTTTTGCATTTGTTTTTCTGCTTTGTTTTGTTGCAGATGGGTGCCTTAAAAAACCCAGAGTTTGCCTACACACCTCCTGCCTCTTGCTCGCTGCACAGCTTGGCACGGCGTGGCACCATCCGTGTGCAACTCTTACCCAAGAGTCAGCTGCTCAAACAGGGAAAGATTTCTGAAGATTTTCAGGGGTAATGCTGAAGGAATCAACTTCCTATTCAAACCACACTCTTGTTTGCAGCTTGCAAACAGCACATCCTGGGCATCCTGGGAGAGGATTATCCCAGGTTGCTTCATTTATTTCAAACCCCAGTGGTGTGCATGGTGGGGTAGTGACTGCAGACAGAGTTTGCTGAGGCCTGAGGTGACCCATCATCCACGTGGGTTTTGTTGTGCAGATTTACTTGGCTTGTGGGCAGATGGAAGGTTTTGGGCCAGTTTGGTGGAGCACAACAACTATCCTCCATCCTTTTAACCACTAGGACTACAGACATCAGCAGAAAGTCTCAGAGGTGACCCTGACCTGAGTATTTCCCAAGAATCCTCTTTCCTTCCACATCGCACAGCACTGTGCAGCCCCACAGCGTGCCGGGTGTTTGTGGGCAGCAGTGCCAGAGCTGAGCACAGCGTGGTCATGGCCCTGCACGGGCACTGCTGCAGCTCTTCCCTTCTCCCTGGGGGCTTGGAGACATCAGTGAACTGCTGTGTTCCTCAGAAATGAGAATTTCTTCTTCCTCATGGCCAAGGGGATTTGGGAGGGAGACACGAGATTCACCGTGTGCATTGCAGAAGGTGCCACTGCTCATGCACCTACAAAAGGCAAAATAAAACAAGGGGTTCTGCTTGGCATCCCATGAGAAATACGGGACTGGCTGTGCCCTCCTGTGTCTCCAAACCGAGATCCATTACAGGCAAATGCTCTGTAAAATGCTGCTTATAAACTTGGCAGGCTCTGTCTTAATTACGTGCTTTTGCCTAAACTCCCAAATCCTCCCAGTGTCCCCGGGGAGGGAGGCTCTGGGAGATCCTCACTGCTCTGAGCTTTGTGGTGCACTGCAAACATTAAGTCAGCCACAGAAAGCTGCGAGCATGAGGTGATATTTGTAAGAATCCAAGGAAAAAACCTGCCCTTTTCCCATCTTATTTCAGTCCCTTTGGGCAGAGTTAGGACCAGAGTCAGGCAGCTGCTCTTAAGTTGTGATTTTAGAAGCACTTTTCTTCTTTCTTTGGCACAAAGAACAACAACAAAATCCACACAGCCACAGGTCTTTCAAAGATTGATCTTAAAGTTAAGGAGGAGTGGAGGGAGCAGAGGGAGGAGGGCAGCAGGGACTGGCCCAGAGGTACCCAGTGTCCTGCAGAGGGCTGGAGAGAGGGACAGTCCCTGGCTGCTTCTTCCCTCCCTCCCCATGGCCTCCCTCCCAGCCCTGGTGCTGGGACATCCTCCCTGCAACTGAGAGGGAGCCAGAACGTCCTTCCTGTATCATCGTTTTACTTCAGTGCTTTCCATACCATCATTTTAAAGGAGAGAGATCAAAATCTTACTCTGATTCTCTTTGCTTTTCCGAATTTTCCTCCCCATCTCCCTCCCTGTGCATTTGAATTGCACAGGCATTCAAACAAACAAACAAACAAACAAACAAACAAACAAACAAATAAATGTAACCTTCTCAGTCCCATCCCATCCCATCCCATCCCATCCCATCCCATCCCATCCCATCCCATCCCATCCCACCCCAAATCCTTGCCACGGTGTCCCACGTTGTCAGTGCAGGCTCAGCCTGGTTCAGGGAGTGGCAGAGGGCAGCTTAAAGCCGATGAAATGAAGATCATGTGAGCTGTGCAGGAACAGCCCAGCCCTGGAGAATTCATTCACGTGTCCTCCTGAGGAATAATGTCCTATGTACTTAATTCCATCAGAGCAGTCTCGTCCCTTTGTGCTACTCCAGCGCTTGCAAGAGATGCAGGTAATAAAGAACTTTTTGAAGGATTGGAGTGCAGAGGCTACAATGCTTTGAAAACCAGAAACATGACCAAAGCCAAATTTTAACAGAGACCAGAGAGGAAGAGCTTGAAGAGAAAAATAATGTCGTTAAGAATGCAAATGTGTTTATTTTCCAGCTAAAGATTAAGCAGCACATTTCGGGGAAATCCGTAAAGGAATTTGTCAGTATTTAAAGACTTCCGCTTTTTGGACTTTTTTCCCCTCTGCCGGATAGTTAATTTAGGCTGCAGCAACCAATTACTCCTACACAGTGCTGGAAATGATGGCAAGGAGGACTTGTTTCACCACTGCCAACAATCTGAATATTTCAGCAGCTGTGGAATTTCTAAAGAATCAGGTCTGTGGTGTGAAAGTGGCTGAACACAGGGTGGAAGGAAGAAATAAAGGTGATTCCTGTGCTGGTGAATTCCTGGGAACCTCTGGGTTAACAGAAAAAATCAAAGAAACAAAACCAAAACAAAAAGAATAAAAAATAAAAATAAAACAAAACCTCCCCAAACCCCACCAAAAACAAAGGGAAAAAAGGGAGCAGAGGAGGAAGTAAAATGCAGACTGGTTGTTTGTGCTGTTCCAGCCTGGACAGTCTGTCCCAGACAGGAAGCTGGTCTGATGACAAGATCATGACTCCAGTTGTGACATGTCAGAGGCTGCTTTCCCGAGCACGTTCCCGGGGTGGAGTGGTTTGCCTGGCAGTTATCCCCTCACCAGCACCACAGCTCTGCCCTGGGATGGCTGGGAAGGCAGACTTGGAGGGACCACTGCCCTGAAACCACTTTCTAAGGTTTCAGGCTTTTCACCCCTGTTTGGGTCCTGGGGAAGTGTGAGGAATCAGCCCCTCTGACTCCCTCTGTATCCCCTCTAGTGCTGACTCTTCCACTCCCTTGGATCAAACATGGTAGTTAAGGGACAAAGGCAAAATTGAAGTGACCCTTGTGCTGCAGGTTGGCACTGGGGCCATTCTGCTCCACCAGTGCTATTTGTGTCCTGCTTATTTTCCTAATTCACTTGTGCTGATTTTTGATGGATTATTTTGTTTTTCTGCAGAAGTAACACACATCAAAGACAGCTTCTGGTCAGCATCACCTGTGGAATGATAGAGGTATTGGCACAGTTCTCCTGAAGTTGTTCGTCCTGGTCATCTTTTTTTAGGTGGATGTGTTCCTATTCATCTTCTGAGTTTATAAATCCTCATTTTTTCAAATTATTGAGCATACATTTTTCATAAAATCCCCTTTAAAATATGGAAAGAACTTAAAAGCATTTTCACTTTTTATTAAAAGTGCTGTTTTTAATTTGGGGGAGGAAACTTCTCCCAAGGTTTCATTTGTGAAGACCAATATAACACTGTGTGTGCACGCAAACACGCAGGAAGGAGATCAAAACCATTTCATATACAGAGAAAGCTTATCTTAGTTTGTGCTTTTTCCAGTTAAGCCTCCTCACCCCATCTGCTTCTCTGCATGACTGACAGCTGATTGCACTTCCTATTTCTAGCATGTTTTCCTGTCAGGTTACCCAGAGCTGCTACCGTGTGGGTGCCACCAGGCTTCCCTGGGGAACACGACCCCATTCAGCCATGGGGCAGAGCCTCCCTGCTCCCAAGGAATCCATCACGACCTAGGGCACAGCTCCCTGGGGATTTCCAGAGGGGAGAACTGCACATTCACCAGTGGGGCAGAGGTGGTTCAGACTCACCTGGCTCCCAAGGAGTCAGAGCTGCTCTGGAGTTGGCAGCTCTGCCATGGGTAGCGCTGGCAGCAGAATGTAGCTGCCTCCTCTTGGCTATGCCAGCCTGCAGGAAAGTTGGGATGGGCCCATGTAAAATAACTGGTACAGCTGTTTTTATGGGGTTTTTCTCTTTTTTTTTTTTTTTTTTTTTTTTTTTTTTTTTTTTTTTTTTTTTTTTTTTTTTTTCTTCTGACATAAATTTTTTTTTTTTTTTTTTTTTTTNGAGACTAAAAGTGACAGAAATATTTGAGAGCTGTTTTTTTCTTTCCAAGCTGATGCTGTACCAGTCAAGATTTTGACTGATTGACTGATCACCTGCTATTTTATGTGGTTGGAGCTCCCATTTAGGCCTCCAGTGTTTCAAATGCTCTGACTGATCACTCAGGTATTGCAGTAGACTCTTTTTTATATCAATTGCTTGGGTACTTGGACCATGCCATTGTAAAGAAGTATTTAAAATAGGGGGTTGATCAGGTGAGTAGATTGGCAGCACTGAAGTCCATGACTTTACAGTGCTGGCCATCAGCTACCAGCTAAAATACTGTGAATTTATTTATCTTAGCCACTGCTTCTATGCTCATGGCCTAATGAAAAGCATATGCTCACTAGATTAAGGACAGGTAAATTTGTCATCACAAATTCATGCACTGGAGCATAATCAAGTGGAATTCGACTGCCTTTGTAATTTTGTGCAACCATCGATTTTGTTCCCCTTGTGAAACATTTTATGATGTGTATTCATGCCAAGAACTGAGCTATGTATTTTTGTTGATGTTGGGTGACATCAACAATACTAAATTTGATTGCCAGAGTTCTTTAGTGTGAATCCATCCTTCAGCAACAGAGGAATCTCTTTAAGCTCTGAAAGCACACTAGCAAGGCAAGCCCCTATTTAAGGATGGGATTTATATTCTAGGTGCTGTCCTTGACCACTATAGAGTACAGATGCAGTACATGCCTTTTTGATCTATTCTAGAAAATAATTCCTGATAATTGTTACACACATCCAGGAGAATCTCTACACTTCCAGAGCACTGCCCATGCATTCCTGGTTTTAGAGAGCCCCATCTCCTGCCTGCCACACACAGACGCCGTCTGTAGCAGCTGCTTTTCCAGCAGTTCAGGTAGGAGAGGGCACTGGAGCAGACTATCTGGATGCTTGGCTTTGTGCCATCCATCAGTTTCTGCTCTGTTTATTTGAGAGGAATGTGGCCACCTGGGCTTTCTGCCCCCTGTCCCTCAGCCCTGGGCGGGCAGGACATGTTGCACAAGTTGGGCAGAAACACCAGGGCAGTGATTTCACACCAAGAGCTGCAGGAGCCCTTTACAGCTCAGCTCCTGCACAGCAACGCTCTGCAGTAGTGGCACAACAGGACAGGAAACAAACTTCTGGGTTCCCCATTTTTTCCAGTTTCTTTTGTTCTCACAGATTTGAAATCTGATAGTTCCACTGCTCTCTTCCTTGATCTGGCTCCTTTTCTGTCCTGCAATACTTGTGTGGAAATGCTTTCCCTGCTTCTACAAAGATGAAAATCCCTAAGAATATGGTTCAGGGCCTGCAGAAGAGAAAATAAAAAATGCAGGAGAGGACTCTTTTTTTTTTTATTTTATTTTTTTTCTAGAGAACATTTATGACTTTTGGCTCAAAGCACCCATTTCACCATAGCCAAAAATTGTGTCAATATAGGATTCAGAATGTCGTTGTTGTTTTGGAGGGTTTTTGTTTTGTTTTGAGAGATGCTTATCTCCTTACCTAGACTTTGGCAGTGTGCTGCTTAGATCCATGAAGGGTGACCTATAAATCCCAGCAATCACTTGCCAGGTTGCTCAACATTTGCATTTCAATGTAGTTTCTTCATTTCCACTTCCTTTTTTTAGACGTTAACATTTACACATTTCAGATCTGCTTTAGGCTTCCCGTGCCTGTGTGTTGCTACAGCTGCAAGAACTCTGAAAGTTGCCATTCCTGCCACAGAGAAGTCTGGAAAGTTGAGGCAGGCAGAAAGGCTGATGATACCTCTCTCTGCCAGGTTTAGACTTTGGGGCATTATCTAGAAAAAGCAGCACAGTGACTCTTTAAAGAACCCTTTAATTTATGGCTTATTTTCTCTTTTCAACCTAAGTATCAAAAGCAACACAGTCTTCACTTCTGACTCAGGATTCTCTCCTTCTTCAGTTAAGGTCCTCCCCAAGCCAAATACTGGGCAATGTAAGACCAAGGTCTGAAGAATTAAACACACATCACCCTTTGTGCCAGAGGCCAAGCTCCCCGAGGAAAAACTCTCTTTGGTGATCAGATCACTACTCCTGCAGCAGTTGCATCCTAAATCCCACTGACAGCACTCTGTGGAGCCTTTCCCAGCCTGGTGAAAGCTGCTTGCTGCCAAATACTGCAAAACAACCCTCCTGGCCCTTCTCACTTTGGGCATGCAGAATCCCAATACCAGCTGTTATGTTCCTTGCATCCCCTTCCTGCCTTGGCTCCTCCCTGTTGTCTTCCTTCACAGAACTTCACCTGACAGTTTTGCTGCTTTCCTCATAGCTCTGTACACAAAACCTATGATTTCTGCCATATCACATAAATCTTTTTACAATTTATATTCTTGGCGTGATTTAAATTTAAGGAGAACAATCAAGGTCAGGTCTGGTGGTGTTGATGGCACTTTCATTCTAATTAATTTAATTCTAAGTATGAAAAGGCTATTCCTGGCTCAGCAATCAAGAGTTGTAATTGCCTGTTTGATTAGCAGTTATGGACCAATATTGTTGTATAATAAAGTGTGTCTGGCTTTCCTAACTCAAACTAAAGTACAGGGGCTCTGGAGTGGTTCAAAATGCAGCCTGTGCTGCACAAAGCATTTGGTATTTAAGACACAGCACACATGACAGTGCTCAAAAGCACCTTTAGTACCAGCTGGAGGCCTACAGTCATGAGAAGGAACAAATGTGGTACTAACAGGAGAAGTGGGAATTGCAATTCGCCCTTCAAAGTAGTCTAAAACCAGCTTTAAAAAGTAAAATTAGAGCCTACACCAGCAGCTGGGAGAGAGCTGACAGGCAGAGACCATCTCAATGGCAGGTCCCGCATTTAAACAAGTTCTACACCACCAACTTCAGACTGACTAAAATACAGCTGTTAAATACTTACCATTAGTTACACAGTCCCTTTAAACAACTAGCTCCTGTAAAACCCTGTACCAGTACCTGAAGTGGACTGCTAATCTGATCAAGCCTCTGAATCCAGTTACAGATGACAGAATTGTTATTTAGATACTGCACTGGCAATATTTAGATACTGTATTAGCAGTAAATCTAATCATAATCATTGACATAATCACTGTTTCCTACTTCTCAAACCTGGCTGAGAGCCCTCCCTTGACTACTCTGTCACGGTGTGTTACAGAATGTTCAATAATTGCATTCCTGTCAGAGCAGCTGCCAGTGCAACTACTCCTTTCCATCTACTGATATCAATCATCCATATTAACTTTAAATGCTATTAAAAGTAATTTCACATCATTTTAACATATGCTGAACTGGATTTCCTGGACTCAGGCAAACCTGCAATTTGCTGAATTCAACTTGAATCACCGCCCAGGATCTCCAAGACATGAACAACTTCAATGCCACCTATTCAGACATTCCCAGTAAACAAGACTAATTCAGTGAGAATATATTTTCTGGAAGTAGAACAATTATCTCCTAACAGGAGGGAAAGTTAAGCATACTAGAGGACAAGATGATAAAAAAAGTAGTTTCCATTCATGTTGCTGTAGTCTGGAAAATCTCCTTTTACCACAAGAGCAAATGAGTTTCTAAGAAGGAGGTAGTTCTAAAAAAGACCTGAGCCAGAGATCAACCACTTGTTTTAACTACACTCACTATCTTGTTTAGGAAAATCCACACAAGACAATCTTTCTTTTGAAGGGCAGGTAAAACTAAACTGCAGCAGGCTCAGGGCCACTGTCACACATCAGATGCTGCCACACCTGCCCTGGTCAGCTGAACAAATCCTAAACAGAAGTAGCCACGTCTACAAAGCCACAAGGAAAAAATGCATTCTAGAACAACTGTTCTTTGTTTTATTGAATGGTTGAAGCAGGACTGTAATCCAGGTATACTTAAATCAAGTGTTGGTCCACTCTTATAACCAAAAAGAACTGATTTTTTTTTTATAATAACATCAACACAAATGGAAGGAACATGAAGCATCATAACAGGAACTTTCAGCTGTACATGACGTTAGAGCATGACCAGACTGGTGCCACTTCAGGATTTACAGACCAGCCACACCAGCCTTACTCACCTCCCAGCCATTAAAGTTCTGGGGTGATCCTTTGTGGGCAGCTCACCTCTGAGCCATCAGCATGAGATCAAAATGCCATTTGTGCTACTAGAGTCCTAGGCTGATAGAAATATTTCTATATTTAGTACTTTACTGAAGAATATTTACTATCCTCTCTGAAGTTACATATAACCATTATAAATATTTACATCAAACATTTACAGCTGGTTCATAATATACAACACAACAATTTAGCTATAATTTTTAATCTTCCATTGTAAAAGTTTCAAACAACATGTTGCTATTGTAATTTCAATTTATCTGGTTTGCACAGGCACAGGCAGTACAGGGCATTTCAAAAACTCATGTTACATGATAAAAAAAATGGAATGATGTCATTTTAATAACAATTACTCTGGGGAGTGTTGTTTTGGTTTTTTTAAGCAAGCAGATTTCAACTTCTAAATTCCATCTGGTGCTACTACTAACATTTAAAATAGTCTTGAGAGGGGGAAAAATACTTAGAAATAAATACACCTTTAAAAAACTTCCACAATTAACCATGTCAGAATATTAGTTTTTCCACACAGGTTAAAGGAGACCTTGCTCTTCATCATCTTCCTGTGCTGAAATACAGCGCAGTTCAATCCATTCTTATCTTCTGATTTGTCATCCTATAAATAATGCTGTCATAGCCAGGATCCATGTTCCAGAGGTTGTAGGAGATAACTATCACAGCTAAAGCAAGCCCTATCATCATCCACAGAACAATGTTGAAGATTACAGAGTAGTCGTAGTTATACGGATAGGCAAGGTTATACGGATTTTCTTTTTTAGGCTGCAATAAAGAAAATATTTATTACTTTAAAGTGAGCTTGCACACCAAACATTTTGACTCCATCCAAAGTCTGAGCAACCTAAATAGGAGAGATGCATTTTTCTCTAGACAAATCTGATGCAAGGGCACAGAATGCAAAGAAGTGATTATGTGAGTGGCATCAGTGGAATCCAAAGGAGTAGGAGACACATCAGCATTTGACAGGGGCCTCGTGAAATCCAAAGCCCTGCAGCTGGGATGCAATAACCCATGTGACAGAGCAGGCTGGGGACTGGGCAGCAGCACTGCAGAGAGGGACCGAGGCTCCTGGTGGACAAGGGGACTAGGAGCCAGCAGTGGGCCTCTGGAATGATGCAGGGTAACTGCATCCTGGACTGGGTCTGGAGTCCAGCCAAGGAAAACATGTTTTCCCACAGCTGGGAAGGCAGGACTCGCATGCACTGGGGAGACAACACAGAAAGGCAAATTCTGATAAATTCTAAAAAGGGAAAAAGTTTCCACCATGAAAATGGTTAATGATTTGGAAGACAGGCTGTGGGACTTCCAGGGATGGACTTTTCAAGAACTTGGCTACACAAGAACCTGAGCAACTTGATCTAGCTCCTAAATTACTCCTGCTTTGAGCACTCAGTTGGACTGGATGACCTCCAGAGCCCTCCTCAAGTGAAGCTGCTAGATGATTAAATGAAGATCAAGACAAGTAAATAAGCTGCACCCACATCTAAGTCCTAGTCAGAATTTTAGTCCTTAACAAAAAGTTACACTCAGGTGAACCGACACAATTTGGATCACTTTTAATAAATGAGATGTAGAAAAATGTGGCTCTACTACCTGTGAAGCCTGGAGAATGGAGCGAGTCTTCCTTGAGAGGGGGGAGTTGAACTCCTTCACAGCCACCACTTCTACTACTGCATTCCCACCATACAGATTAAACATCTCATCTGCAAACTGGAAAACAGAAAGTGGTTTAATTAAAAGCCTAGACTGTAGCCAGGAATTAAGCAGAGTTTTGTTAGCAAGATGTACTAAAGCATAACATGGCAGCTTCAAGACTAATTATGAAAAGCTATAAAAGTTTACATTCTTTTAGAATTTCACTAAGAAAGTGCCAACTTTCCCCTGGTTTACAAGGCCTCTTTCCAACCCCCAATCACTACTCAGCAGACTGTAGCTTATGCCTGCTTTCTGGGCTGAAACTTACTCTTTCATCACTTTTACAAAAGGCCCATCCCCACATCATTTCCTATTTGTGTGTCTGTCAGTTCCAACAAAAGATTTAGGTTCTCAAACTTCCAATAGGGATCTATGAATCTGAATATTTTAATCTGGTCCAAATGCTAGTATGTCTAATATTTAAATATATTTACTTAAGGTCAAAGAGGCCAAAGAGCAATGCTTAGAGAAAACAGGTATTTGGCTTAGCAAACTGATGTTTTTGCACCTTTTCATCAAGCTTTGGAAACTCTCGAAAGTGACTGATCTTAATAAAAATTTAACTAATGATTACATAAGACCTGCTGAAGAATTACTTTCTTGAGCACACTGATGGATGAACAGCAGTTATTTTAAAGTCTTAGAAATTTAGATTTATACAGCTTTGTGGGCAAGAGTAAACTAACCATTGCACCCTGAGATAAAGGTATTTCCACATTTCCAAGAGCCAGTTTCTGTGAGATATACTTGTGGTTTCAAATGCACGGTGTTTGCTTAAGAAAAACAAACAAATCAAGTCATGTTGATATATGATTTCAATACACCCCTACTCCTTTATGCAAAATATCTAACCACATTGTAGAATCATGCCAACACTTTCCAGAGAGGCAAATTGTAACATTCGATTTTATAACTAAACAACTGCATTTAAAAACCAAACAACAACAAAAACAAGCATGAGGCAAGCCACCACTAATGAAGTGACATCTCACTCCTTTGTAGTTAACACAAAAATTATTTTCTTAGTAATACCATGAGTTTTGTTCATTAGGTAGAAATTATACCTTTTGCAAAGAGTCTACGAGAATTTGAGAGGCATCCTTGAACTGCTGAGAGTCTTCCCCATATCGTTTTCCAACCTCTTCCAAACCAGACAGTTCCAGGGAATACAGGTCTGGAGAGTGATCTTTGGCTAAGTGCTTGTGTCGAGACAGCTTTGGCACAACATTGAGGGCAGAAAGAAATTAATTCATACACAGGTTTCTTTAAAAACACATTGCACAAAATCTATTTACTTGGACTAACCCAGCCTCACTTTCTACAGTCATATTCCATATTAATTAGGAAATGGAATTCTTGCCAACTTAGAAGATGTCCGTAACTGTTTCTTTTTTTAATTCTACAGAAGAAAGCAGATGATCATTATGTAGCATCTGTTCCTAACATGAGGTTACATACATGTAATAGAGAGCTGTACTAAAAAGAAATAAAACACTTATTAACATCAGAATCCTTGTTCTGTAACTGCCATGAAAATAAAACTCAGAGAAAACAAAAACACATAACTACAAGACTTAGGTACTATCATTTCCTTGTTTGAAGCTGGCCCTTGCAAAGCTCAGTAGGCTGCAACTTCTACCTTGCTGTTGCCCATGTACAAAAGTAGTTTATTTGAGGAATACCATCCAATTGTCAGAAAATCCAAAGAATACAATGCAAATTATTTCCAAGCAGAGTAGTGACATTCTTGCATTTCTACAGGTGAGAAGATGCAGCACTGATATTTGCCTGCACAAGACAACAGTCTCTGAAAACAACAAATTTAATCCCATCCTCCCAACTACTTAAACTGCAGCATTTCTAGCCTGCAAGACAAAACCAAGTTGTTCTACCTCATTTTCTAAAGAGCCCTATTTCTCTCCACTAGCCCTTCACCTAATGTGAATTTTTCAGTTTTTCCACAACTCTTTCTTTCACTTCAGTAGTTAAGGGCTGCACCTTAAAGGACACACAGGAAAAACCAAACCAAAATGAAACAAAAAGACCCACACACCACTAAAACAAACCCTAAACCACAGCAACAAGACTGCAGCTTCTTAGTAAAAAGATCCTCAGAATTAAAAGCTCACCCCTCCATTTGTACCACCATCACTATTCATGGCACAAAAGTCACTCCAGTCAAACTTTCAGATAAAATCATATTTTGAAGTAAAATGGTGGCCAGGGCAAAGAACATGTTATTAACTACCGTTATACTTTTCAAGTAAGACAACAAAGCCCCAGGAAATTCTTCACTATTTCCTATGTCTTTGGGTATGGAGAAACAGCAGCTCAGAACTCCCTGTTCTGACCAGACACAATACAAAAGAAAACTACAGATTATTAAGGTTCTCATTCACAATTGCAGTGATGGGGCTGACACAAATAGAATGCACCATTTAAACTGATGGAACCAGCTGATGACACACTTGTATATATGCATCACTGGTTGCCAAGTATTCTGCCTATGGCTTCTCTACCTTTAAAGATCTCTGAAGTTTGTGACACAAGACAGGGGAAAATGTTTCAAAAAACCTTACCAGGCTTGCAATATCATGTAGGACTTGAAGTTCTGACAGAAAAAGCAAGTCAACCTGGGGGAAGAGGCAGAAAGAGATAGGCATTTTCTTTGATGAAATCCAAGTTAGGGAAGTCTTGTTTTGCTGCAAGTATTTTATAACAGTTGTCTGCTACAACATCAGAACATGCTAGAAGGAAATAACTCTTTCAATAAAGTTGCTTAGAAAAAAATGTTTGAACTTAGTTAATTCAGTTAGAAAAAATTAGGAGTGGGCTCTCTTAGGCAAAGAAGGAGAAAAGCACAAGCTAACTAAGACTATGAGAAAAAAACCCCATAGAAGTTCCCACTGATGGATGATTTTTTACCTCGTTGTTCCTGCTGAGGGAGTTGAGAGGGAGGGAGCTGAGGATGGAGTTGTCCTGGAAGAGGCGGTTCCGCAGCTGGCGCAGTGTGACAGAGAGATCCTCGAACACGGCGTTGGCCTTGCCCACCATGTACACCCTCTGCAGAACAGCCACTGGTTACTGCCAGCAGAGCCTCCTGCCCAGCTCCTCCAGTCACACACTAATAACCAACCATGCTTGCAATCTCCAATCCAGAGTTTCACGTGATCAGCTGGGTTTGCTCCAGCCACACAAGTGGAAAGAGGTTTCACTGTTTGGAACACACGGAAGCAGGAGTGAAGCAATACTCACTTCCTCGCTGGGGGCCAGCTGCAACACCACGGGCGTCTCCTCAGAGAACAGAGTATGGATGGCATTTGCAACACTGTCCAGACTGAAAGGAACGGCCTGGAAGACAAAGTCTAGTTAGATTTTTGGGTTAAAGAGGGGCTACTGATCTTAACTAAAACAGTCTGGAAAAGTAAAGGGTATGCACCTTTCCAAAGTGGTAATAAATAATAGGAACCTATGTGCAAAACAAAACATCACCTGTGCATCTATGAACATTTTATTTATTTGGCAGACACAATATATTCTGAAGAACTCCAAGGGACCACGACTGTGAATTAAGAGGCTTATTTAGGCTTAGAGTATAGCCTTGCTTACCAGTAAAACAAGACCAACAAATATAGAAGCAATGCAAAAAAGGAAATAATCTCACTGCAAATGGAAAGTTATGAACCACAGAAGATGGGTGAAAATATACCAGCAGAAAGACCAACTGCTGAAACAAAAAAAGACATATAAAAAAACCTACTAAAAATAGAAGAAATGCTACCACAGTATAGTGCCATTACTGGCAAGCTAATAGAACTGTTAGTTTTTCTAAATACTTGCTTGTGGGTTTTATCAAAAAAAGAAGCAGAATGGCACATTTCCATTCACTACTTAAAGTGTCCTATGACAGAAGAGGCAACGGCATAAATTTAAAACCAGGAAATTTTAACTTAACACAAGAACAAAGTTTTTTACTCCAAGGGTGGTCAAATACTAGTAGAGGTTGCCCAGAGGTCATGAAGTCTCCATTTGAGGAGATGCTCATATCCTGACTGAACACAGTGCTGGTCAGCCTGCTTTGGCTGATCCTGCTTGATCAGGGTGTTGGATGAGACAATTTCCAGAGTTCCCTTCCAACCTAAAGGATTCTGTGTTGCTGTAACAAGCCTGAGAAGTCTTAGCAAAGACAGACAGTGATAGGTAAACGTAATGTCTGTTGACTCCTTCTTGATACAGTATAATGAAATGTTGTCTCTAAGTGCTGTATTTCACAGTCAAGTACTTGAGGAAAACTCAAAAGACCACTTAGAGGGTGATACAGTACATCAAAAAATCAACACCATATAAAATGTTATCACACACTCAGCTGAAGCAAAAAACTTAACAATTCTGATTTTGAAATATGAAGTTACCGTGAGAAGAAGTGGATTGGCACAAACATTAAAATTAGCTGTCTTTCAAGGAGAACATGCTTTGGTCAAGCAAGTTACTGAAACCAACACAGGAAGCCTGGGTGGTCTCAAAAGCCTCCTACCTTGTACAGAATCCTGACTGGATATTTGATCTACACAGCCTGATCCATCATGCTAGGCGATATGCAAACTTCACGTGAAGTAGGAAGTAAGTGAACTTCAGGGGCTACAGCAGAGAATGATGTACCTGTCATCAGACCACAGGAGTCCCAGGAACCACATGACAGTTCCAAATGGGGATACTCACATTCTCAATGGGGTAGGAAAACCCTTTCACAGGCAACTTGTCCACGCCCTTTACTGTCACCAGCACAGTGGCTCGTGGTCGGTGAAACAGATCACCCACAGCCAGCCCAGGCCAGGGGAGGTCCTGTACAAAACAGCAAAAAAAGTTGTATTTCACAGGCAAAGAGAAGAGTTCTTCCCACTATTACAGCAAAACAACTTATTATCCTGTTAATGCCTCTCTGCAGGACAGCCTATTGGAAACTGCACAGGGAAGTAAGTTAATACCAGACTGCTTTCATCTTGAGTCATACCTCAAGTCAACCATGAAGGAACTGTTAGATTAAAAGCTGCCAGTAACTTCATAGCAAAGTCTACATTAAAAAACCATTATATATAATGGATACATGAAGAGTTATTTCCCATAATTAAATTATAAATACTTCAGTCTGTATTCAGTAAGTGAAGGCTGAACTTAAAAAACCCACTAACATCTTGATATTTTCAGTACAAGAGAAACAGGGTGGAAAGGAAGGGGAAGAGAGGGAAGTGTCAATCACAACAACAGGCAACTAAACTAAAATGTACAAATTCGCACAGAAATACAAAAAGATTTCTTAGTAGCTAACTACAATTACAAATCAGTAAGAGCACAGTGGCTACCTGACTGGTTTATTCAGGCACAAAATACAAATTCATCTGTCTGGAATAAAGGCGATTTAATTGCATCTTAGAATTAAGTGTCATTGACATTATGATTTGTATCACCTCACAGAAACAAAGGAAAAACCTTTTAAAGCATCGTCAGGGACAAAAACGGGTTTTGGTTTTGTTTTCCTTTAACAAGGGAGGATTATTGAATGACTCTTTCTCAGAATTCCCAGTGTAATGCATTAAGAATCCCAAATTCTCTACAGTGGCATTGCTGCACTGTCAGTTTATGTTCCTAGACTACAGCTTTGATGTGAGCTGCAAAAGAAGTGCCTGGGCCCTGCAGTACTCCCCGTACCAGGGCTGGAAGCTGCCCACGCAGTGATCTCTGCCTTAGGGACAGCTTTCAGTAACTCTCAGTTTCAGGGCTGAACTGAATAAACATTCAAGCACTTCCTTCCCTGCCTGCTTCTAGGATTTGAATCAATATTAATTGAGAACTATTTCTAAAGGATGCTACAGACTCATCACAACAAATGAATCCCAAGCTGTGGCAAAGGCAGAGTGAGTAGTGAGTACTGAAACACTTTTTTCCATGATAGCCATGACATATCTCTGGATGACCAGTATGCCAAATGGCCAGAACAGGCCAGGCCCCACTGTTTTTCTGGCTGTCTTTAGATGCAATACACACAATACCATTCAATATATTGGTTTTTCTTGATAAAATAATCAAAATCTACTCCTTAGTCTTACTACTCACACAAGTTTGTTACTAGCTTGATGACAAAAAAAGCAGAATTAATTGACAGCAAGGTATTTTCAAATTCCGAAACACAGGCTAAGCAGCCTTGCATTCAAACTAGCCTTATCAGACCTCTTCCCTAGATGATAGATGGAAGAAATGAGAACTGGCTGCCGTCACCAGCACTGTGAGAATGCCTCAGCCTGCAGATTTCAGTATCTGGCTGCACACAGACACTGCCAAAAATATCTGGCTATTAGACTTTAGTCTACTGCTTCAACAGCCACTCATCCCTGCTGAAGCCCAGCAAAAGAATTCAGTAGGCAAGATGGAATCATTCCAAGGACTCCTGCTCATGTGCCCCACTTTAAACGCTGCTAGAGTTGTATTCGAATACTTAATGTGGAGAAACACCACCACAAATCATGTTTCCAACGTTTTGGATTACTTCCTAAGTAACCAATCTACTTGTTCTAACTCTACTCAGCAGACAGGCTTGCTGACCTGACAAAATGCCTGCCTTGCCAAGCCATTTTTCACAATCCTCAGAATACTCAGGAGCAAAGCCCTACAGAGAGGTTGTGTGCAAGAAGTGACAGTGGTTCCACAGATTCTCAGTTTGTGACCATGCATGGAGGGGATACAGCATGCAGCTGGGTCTCAGAAGAACTGAGGAACAGCACTGGAAAGCCTCTGTAGGCTTCCTTCTGCAGCTGGTGACTCAAATGAGCCAGCTAGCACAGCCTCTGGCCGCTCATATGACCCACACAGCTCTGTCTTGGAAACCACCTCTGACAAGTCACGCATTCCTCAAGAGAAACAGGGCAATATTTTATATATTCCAGCACATGACAGGAAGATTTGCATGTTGAGTGAGCAGGTCTGTAGCTTTAGAGGTGTTTCACAGTCAAGACCTGGAACATACTTCTTCAACAGAAAAGCCCATGGTCAACGCAGCAACATCCGGGATCCGCTCGCCAGGAATCGGCCAACTTCCATCTCGGAAAACAACCGACTGAGGTGATCGTAAGATACTGAATTCACCACCACATACACCTGAAAGAGACATAGAAAGCTGTCAGAGCTCCTGCAATCTTTTCCTTTACATAACATGGGAAAAGATCATATTTGAGCTTTTATTCCTTCTTCCTCCCTCTTATGCCTATCAGTTTATGTAAAGCCAGGAATGAGAGCTGATCATTTCAGTGCTCTGGAATACAAGAGAAGGTTTCTATACAGCAATGTCTAAGAATGACATCCATATTAACAAAAGCAGGACAATTATTCAAACAACAGCACGGCACAGTTCTGTGTAACAAGCTGCAAGCAGTGTTACAGTTCAGACCTGGTAAAGTGAACTCTCAGTGGAGCCAGGCAGACTCCAAAATCCTGTTAAGCTCACAATGCACCAACACAGCTCTGTTTGCTTCCAGGACTGCTTGGCACAACACCTCTGTTCATGCAGGCAACAGCCAGGGCCACTGAGCCCAGAGCCAGGAAGTCCAGTGGAATTTGTCAGTGCTGGCTTAAACCAGGCACTGCCAGGACAACCTGGCTGCTGCAGAACAGCTCCGGTGGCCCTGCTCTGCCTCCTCCACCTCACGACACTGGGAGATGTTTGTCTTCCTTGGATGCAGCGCTGGACCTGAGCTGATTGTGTGGAGCCACAATCTGCAACACTTCTCATGCTGGGTTTTCACTCATCTGGGATCCCCCTGCACTCTTTTCCCCATTACCTTGAATAGCAAAGTTGACTGAAAGCATATTTCTGAACTGTTTTATGATGACAGCAATTTACTGTGTAATAAGGTCAGAAAGGATTCCACAGAAATGAGGGAAGGGCTTGTTTCAACCTGGCTTCCTATCTTAAAGTCACACTTAGGCACAGCTGCAATACTGTGTACACCAAAATTTATCTAAATGAATTCTAAAACTTCTTTGGTGTACGTACGCAGTAACATGCACAATGCAAAATTTCAGGCATACGCTCCCCAGTGAGCAATCTGAGGAGGTTTCCACTAGAAAACTGATTTGATACAAGAAAATCAAGTATTAGAGTAATAAAAATTTGCAGGCCTCTATGTTCAAGTTCTAATTATACAAGTCTGACTGCACACTTCAAAATTACATGAATAAGGTAACTGTCTAAAGAAAATAAAAGTAATTATTCATATAATCACTGAAAATTGGTTACCTATCCAAGCAGTGATATACAATAGTTTTCCAGGGCATCTACAAACCTAAAGACTATTTACAAAAACAATGCAATAGTAAATGGATGTGTTGGGCAGCTAAAAACTTCCCTGACATTAATTTAACTAATGTGACCTTGAAGAGGCTGTTTCAAAGCCTGGGTCATGATCATGCATACAAATGTTGACAGTAAATCTGAGCTATGTTATGATAAACACACCAGAGGACAAAGTTCTGAGATGCAGGTTGGAGAGCGGGGCAAAAAGAAGGAAAGAGGCCAAACCACCCACGGTATATGGAGCGGATTCAAGCATTTTTTATTTAAATTGATGTGTTCCTTGGGTGGCCTGCCACCAATTTTAATGGTGGATCAACCCAAATTTTGAAGGGCAGAAATGTTTCCAGACCAACTTCTTAACGAATTTACAAAATGGGTACAAATCCAGAGGATTTCACATGCTGCTCTCCACAAGGCTGTAACACAGTCACATGCTTTTAGGTGAAACTGGCTTACTTAGGACAAGACTGCTCAGCTGGATTAAATCAGAACATTAACCCCTTACAATAAAATTTCCCTCACTAGACTTGTTCAAGATTTCAATGATTAAAACTGAAATTGAAGTTGGGAACACCAGCAGATTCTCTTTATTGCCTATGGAATAGTTAAAAAAATTCCTACGCTGCCTAAGTTGTACCTCAGGCTCTCAAAAGCCTATGAGAACCTGAAGACCTAAGGAACACCGAATGAGAAATATTTACAGGGCCTGAAAGTGCCATCACAAGCCTGACTCACAGCGGGTAACAGAGGGGCTACAGAAACAGCTCAGTGAAACATGAAAATTCGTACTAGGGAACAAAATTATGTGTGTCTATCACAGAATCATCAGAGTTGGAAGAGACCTCTAAGATCATGAAGTCCAACCATCAGGCCAGCACTGCCACTGTAAGCCCTAAACCAGATCACCCAGTCCAGATCCAGATGCCTCTTAAAACACCTGCAGGGATGGGGAATCCACCACCATCCTGGGGAACCTGATCCAATGCCTCAACCTGGCAGAGAAAAAATTTTTTCTAGTATCTGATCTGAATCCCTCTGTCTCAGCTTATAAAACTGGATTTTAATAAAATTTATATACAGTATAAATGAATTTAATAAAACAATTATATTACATATAATTACACATGTGCAGTATAGAAAATACACGATATATTAGCTAAATTTATATTAAAAATTATGAAATAATTATTAAAATAATTTTATATAACGAATTTACACAATAAAATTACAGAAATTTATAATTTAATATAAAACAGCCCTTGGATTGAAAGGGACAGGATAAAAGGGTTCGAGCACCGTCTCTAGAGGTGGATGGGAGGAGGTGGGGGCAGGGAGCTGCATCACAATGACAGCCCCCCGCTCCCACCCCTCGGTCCTGAAACTGGCACACAGAGGCAGAGACAGCTCCCCTCACCTTCCCCCCTCCCCGAGCCCCCCCGCC
>VXAZ01002730.1:1240582-1337621 GCA_013399875.1 Gymnorhina tibicen
CCCTTCCCCAGCGTTGCGGCCCGGCCCCTTTCCCGCAATCTCCCCCTGCAGCGGCGCAGCGGCCCTTCCCGCTCCCCTCAGCGCTCCCCCGCGGCGGCCCGAGCCCGCTCACCCACCGGCGACACAGGCCGCTGCCACCAGCGCCGCCAGCCCCAGGGCCCGGCAAGCCCCGCCGCACCGCCCCATGTCCGCCATAAGCCGCCGCCGGGCCGCGCCGCCGGACAGACACTCCGAGCGCCCCTCCCACCATCTGACGGACAGCCGCCGCAGCCAGTCGGCAGCCAGTATTCGGCGCGGGTGGGCGGGACTCGGCAGAGCTGACCAATCGCCAGCCCAGCGCTGCCCGTGTCGCGGGGCTGAGCGGTCAGCTGTCCCGCCAGGGGCGGAGTCTTTGTGTGAGTGGCGTTCCCACTTGGCCAATCAGATCGCGAGAGGTCTCTGCACCATTTTCCTCCCCGCACTGCAAACCCAGAGGGGAGCGGTGAGGAGGCGGAGCCAATTGACAGCTGATTCAGCCAATCCGAGCGAGAGGGGTCGGGGCTTTGCTCCGCCCACGCTCTTCAGCCCTAGGGCAATGGGGCGGGGCGAAGCTGTGATTGACAGTCTAATGCACCATTCAGAGAGCAAGGCGCCGGCTCCACCCTCTCGGCACCGTGTGGCGAGGGCTTCTCTGCGTGAGGGGCCGTGCGGGGCTGGCACGGTTCCTGTCCTCGTCCTTGGCCTGCACCGTGTCCGTGGCCATGCCCCTGCCTTCAGTGGCTTCTTCCTTAAATTCTGTTGAGAATATCCACAGTAACACATGCAGTGACTGCCCCAGAGATGCTCATCTCACTTCAGCTGTCCTTACCTGTAACAGGAACAGGCAGGTGGTGCACGTTGTTCAGTGTATGTTTCGTATTCCTGTTATATGCCATGATCATCACAATCAAGGGAGGTGATCCTGCTCCTCAGCCCTGGTGAGGATCACTGGAGTGCTGTGTCCAGTTCTGGGCTCCTCAGGACAGGAGAGACATGGAGCTCCTGGAGTGGGTCCAGCAGAGGGTGACAACGATGATGAAGGGACTGGAGCATCTCACTGAGGAAAGGCTGAGGGAGCTGGGCCTGTTCAGCCTCGGGAAGAGACGGCTGAGAGGGGCCTTATCCCTGTCTGTCAGTGTCTGCAGGGAGCGGGGACCAGATGACCCGTGGTGGTCCCTTCCAGCCTGACCCATTCTATGATTCTGTGATTCCATGAAGTTGCGAGTATTTCTAGGGGTCCTTATACATTTTTAGGCTCCAGGATCTTGATAAGGCAGAGAAAACCAGGCCTTAGGGGGAATTGCTGTGTAGCATGGGAGATTAAGACCTTCCAGTGTGTATTAAGTAAAGCTGTTATGAGCAGTTCAAATTAATACTCGCTCATTCCTTACTCCGTATTGTGCATCGCAAAACCAGCACCACATAATAGCTTCTGTAAAATAAATGCTTGACATTATCTGAATTCTGTAGCAAAGACTATGATCAAAATAGTTGTTTTCTGGTGGGCTTTTCTGTCCTGGATTCCTCAGGTGAGTGAGAGTTCGCAGGAAATCCAGCCATGCCAGGGAGTGTTTTATCTGCTTTGCTCGGAGACAGCACCTGTGTCACATCCATGTGGTAAGACTGTATTTATGTGCAGAGCATGCCAAGGATTACTACCCATACAAATATTTGGCTAGAGCTATTCTGCCGTGTATTTAGAAATTCCAGCCAGCTCTAGAAATACTTTGAAAATGTGCCTGAGCAACATTTCTGTACTGAAAAAAAAAAGGTTGTCCAGAAGGATGAGTGAGTGGGCTGGGGAATGCAGGTAGTAAAATGAAAGTGTGTTTACAGAAGTGGTATTTAAGAGAGTAAAGTTATATCCCTGCCACTGCCACATGATAGTGTGTGACAATGGGCAAATCGCTTAAACTCAGCTTTTCATAGGTGGCAACAACAGTCCCTCCCTTGTCTGTGAGTTGTTTTGCATAAATTAAGAGGAGCTCCTGCTCCTCCTGCTGCCAGGTGGAAACTACACTTTGAATATGAAAATCATGCCAGATGCATGGGGTACTCTAAAACTCAGCAGCCGAGCAAATTATGAGCACTTCAAATTAATACTCACTCATTTCTTACTCTGTGACTGTGCATCACAAAACCTGCACTGCATAATAGCTTTTGTGAAATAAATGCAAATAAATGTTTGTGAGATTACCTGAATACTGTGGCAAAGATATGATCAAAATAGTTGTTTTCTGATGGGCTTTTCTGCTTTCAGAACAGGATTAGAAAAACACACGGGAGAGAAGGCCTGGATCAGTGAACAGCAAAGATATTGAACGATTGCTTTTCAGTGAGCCCAGCTGGTTTGTTCAGTGAGCAAAGCATGATGATTTAAAAAAGATAATATTCTGTCTTGTAGGCTGATAATGCTACCACAACATGTAAAGCCATGGGTCCTGGATTTAAGGTTATGTGGGTTACCTTATTTTTGGCATTTGCTGTCTCTTGCGCACTTGACTTTGCAAGTGTAGCGTGCCATTTACTGTGTATATTTTATCATAATTTCACAAAGTTTTGCCTATCTAGGAAAATATGGTTCCTGCACCTTGCAGTCTGAAGTACAGGGTAGCTGCAGGTATGCTTTGTCCTCCAACTTACCCTCCCTTCCCTTCAGATTGTTTCTACACACAAAATGCACATAGAAATAGGGCAAGAAGAGTGACTCAAAGCAATAAGTTTGTGAAATTGGGGTGGATGTTTTTGGGTCTTAGATGGGAAGGTAGTGGAAAGTGCAGAACAGGGAAAGGACCATATGAGGGAAGAAGTTTCTTCATCTAAATTAAGGATTTCGTACAAATATAATGTGGAAAAGAAAGTGCCAGAGTGAATAAGACTGTTTTGAAGAAGTTGTTTCTCTTAAAACTGTTACTATCTCTGTGTTTCATATCTGTGCATATCAGCAATCATTTCAAATTTTGTATGAATCTCTTGACACTGTTTTCCATAAAGCATTCACTCTGAAAGTCATACCACAACAAAAGAGCATCATGTTATTTTTTTCACATTTGCAGAAGGAATTGTATTTTTGAGACTTTAGCATTCGCATTCCCATTTTCTTCTGCTGAACTTGTGGTGCTAGGAATACTATAATATAATTCTAGAAATAGAAGAGAAATCAGAGTTCTGTACTTGAATATTCTTATATTCCTTCTCTGCTACTCAAATTGCTATTCTTCTTGAAATCACAATACGAACATGTTTTCTGAAGAATTCTCTGTCTTATGTTTTCCTGTTCTCATCTTGGTTTCTTCTTTGGGAAAATAATAAATAGAAGCAATAAATTTTATCATGAAACAGTCAAGTCTCACAAACTCTGTTCTGGTTTCTAGTGCCCACTGGGTATATCTGGATGTCAGTGAAGCCCAATATAAGAGAATAATACCATCACTTTGTAGGCTGGCAGAGTTCTAGCTATTTTCTCTAGGCTTAATTTAGATCCCAGCTGTGCTTTGAAGAGAGTGAGTTTTGTAATCCTGTAAGCAATACTTGTGACAAAATCTACACGCAGTAAAATTATTCTATTAAACTGATTTCATTCTGAGCTTCTGCTCAGGACAAGTGAAAAATTGAGACAACATGTACATTAGGTCAGAAATAATTTTTATAAAGCCATATACTGCTAGTGGCAGTCACAAAATCAAAGTGCCAGCTGTAGGCAAAATACCAGCGTTCCCTGGCTCTTTTAGGAGTGTGCTGTGCAGAGATGTCTGTGGCAGGAATTGCTCACATGGTACTTGGATGCTGCCTTTGCCTGCAGCCCTGTCTGTACCAACAGCGTTATGGGTGAAATTATGGTAGAAGAGGGAATATGAGGAAAAGGCTGAGTCAAAGAGCCCACCGTTGGTCTAAACTGGATTGCTGTGTTATCACTGGATTTCATTGTGTCACTACTAAATCTAGACTGGTTGCTAGCAGAGTAATTGTCTCAACCATCATCTCCAAAATGATGCTTTAACTGGGAAATATTTGCCTGGCTGCTGTGATGACCAGGCCAGTTGTATTCTACTGGAAAGAATGAAATCCCAGTGCCAGGTGCCACTCGGAGTTACCAGCTCCAGAAGCACGTGGGGTGAGCAATGCCCATTGTGGTACTAGGCTTTACAGTCTCACAGGAAATTTATGCACAGAAGTGGAGCATAAGATTCTAAAATAAAATTGAGCGGACAAAACTCTCTTTTCTACGGTGTTTTCTGACCTTAACACATTGATTGAACATGAACAAACAGTACAGTTAGGTGGGCACCCCCTGTCCTGGTGTGGTGGGGAAATGGGACAAGGGGACTGTGTTGGACAGTTAGTTTTGGGGCTGCTGACATCCTGGGAGGTGAGAGATGAGACAGTTGTGCCTGGCTTGGTGATTTATACTGTGTGCACTTTATACAGGTCTCATGTCAAAAGCTGTTGGTCCTTGCTGCTGAATTGCTTTGTGGTCTCCTGTCTCCTATCCCCATTTGCAGACTCCATCTATGTAAGCAGAAAACAGTTATTTTTGCAAATGTGGATACCAAGGCTAAATAAATCAAAGACAGCTCAAATAAATTCTAAAGGACTCAAAAACAACCCTCAAAAACCAATAAAAACCCACAGCAAACCTGTTCTTACTGAGCTAAATCTTAGGCTGTGTCAGAGCTGATTTCCTGAGGACTCAAATAATAGGCAAAATGTGAGTTCTGCCCTCTCTAAAAGGTGGATTTGTCTTCCATGTTTCTTTGTGACAGGAGAAGTGCCTTTCTCTTTTACTTCTGTCTGTCAATAGCTGTCTTAAAGAGGATCGACAGCTTTCTCTCTGTAGGACTGAGCTACGGTTAAAGCCTCCAAATATGCACAAGAAGCCCATTTCATGGTTCTTTTTGCTAGGTTCTATATGCACATCATCTAAAGAAGACTACACATCTCTTTTTGTCTGTCAGTACAAATGTCACAACGTCAAAGTTGTGATGCAGCTCCTGTAGCGTTTTGGCATTTTCTAACGGTTCTCAGCATGGCCTTGTTTGTGACTTTGCCAGCACCTATGGGCTCACTGGAGGTGAGAGTGCCCCTGTACACATGTTTTGTCATAGGCAGTCCCATTCCTGCAGTTTGCAGTGGCTGGACCAGAGTATTGATGAGGTGACTGATTTGCCTGAGCTCCTACAGCAGGTCAGTGGGAAGACAAGAAGGGCCTTTCCTCTGTGACCTGCACTTCGGTCTGTGCTGCCCTCTCAGCCACTCTCTGCCTTCAATGGTCACAGCTGATTTTTAGAAATATATTTGACATATTGTTCTAGAGCACAACACTGCAGTCTGCTGAGACTGTAATGTTGATGTAAGAGTTCTGAGGAAGATGGTCATCTGTAATTCACTTAATTTTAGTAGTTTCAAAGTCACGTTTATCACTATCTTTTAGTTAAGTCTGCTTAATCAAAATTCATTTTTATGGATTTTCATGTCATTGAAGATAGGGGGTGAGTATGGTTTTAAGGACAATTGTTATAATTAAAGGTATGCAGCTTCTCTATGTTGACGTTGTGGCACTAATGAGGAATGAAGTCTGTGAGAAAGAACCCCTGAAACTGCGGAGACAAATCAAGAGATGTGTGTGTCTGTGATGCGTATGAATGGTAGTTGATTCGTGCCTTTCGTTTTCCTTCACCTTTTCCCGATGATTTTGGCAGTGAGGGCTGGACCGGTCGCCCCGGCAGGTGGGGACGCGCATCCCCAAACCTGGGCGCTTTGGCACCATCGCGTGGTCGAAGCTGCGGCTGCAGCCTCGCTGTGGTTGTGTCGCATGCCTCGGACCGAAACTTAAAGGAAGAGCAAACTTTTGGGAGCACGTCATCTGCTGTCCCCTCCACGGATTCCCGTCCTATCCCACTACCCAACCTTTCTGGGAAACAGTGGCTAAGAGCATCCACGGAGTGGGTGGCAGAAATTGAGTCAGAACAAGTGTGGAAGCCCTCAAGACAAGGGGCTAATGTGTATGACTCCAACACTGATAGCCAGATGGCTGTGGTGCCAGCCAAGAGCTGTGGGTAATAACAGACAAGAACGCTGCGAGAAAGAACAGGATGTGGCTGGAGAAGGGGCCCTATGGAGGTAGGGCAGCACTTTTCTGGGACAAACACCCTTGTTCTGGCTCCTGGAGATAAGTGCAACGCAGTGCAAGCACAGGAACGAGGTCGAGAAGCAGGTGTGGACTGTAGGGGGGATCAAGACCACTGAAGACCCCCGAAGCCTCCAATTCATTTCCAGAAAGGTCTAGAGGAGTGGGCAGTGATAATTAATTTGCATAGAAAGCTAGAAACTTCTCTCCAGGGCAGGGAAAACTTGTCTATGAATGGGTACCCCCACAAAGCACAGTGCACTTGCTCTGCACCTGCACTCCAGGACCCTAGACACCACAGCTGGATCAGTGCTGGAGACAGGACTGGGATCTCTTTTTCTTTCTTTCTTCTTTTCTTTCTCTCTGTGCCGTTTAAATAATCTTTCTCTTTCCCTCTTCCCTTTCACCTTATCCCTTAATCCAAAACCCCCTGTTTATACTAGGAGGTCTGGGACTAACACACCAATTTCCACGCCAAGTGTGTAGTTTGTTAAAACAACTTTGTAAGCTTTTGCAGACCCTCTGACTTTGGCCATTCCTTTCGACCGTGAGCACCTACAAATCTTGGGTGCTCCCTTCCCATTAAGGAAGGAACATCATAATGATGAAACACTAACTTTTGGTGGGAACTGGGATGAAACTGGCATTTGCTGTTTCCTTCCAGGTCAACACAGAATTTAAGCTATCTATCCCACTTGTTTGAGCTTACATGGTTTCATAAGAGGTAAGAAGGCAATTCACTACAGTTTATTTGCTTATTATGGGGGAACTTGCCTTCAGTAGTGCCAGGCTAAATCTTACAGACAGTCTGCAAAACCACATAATCTGCACTGTGAAGAGATTAGCACACTTTAGCTGACAACACTTGAGGCATCTCTGTTGCTGGTTCTTCTTAAAGACTGAAGCTGGTACCTTAGTCATCCAAAAGAAGAGCGAGAGCATTATCTCCTTTCTGGATGCAAGAGCAATACCAAGAACATTATCCCTTCTCTGGCACAACTGCTCAATATTAGCATCAAAACCCAGCTTGAGCTTGTAGGTGTAGGCCTGTCAGCCACTTGTCACACAGTAAGTGAGGGAGTGACTCTCCAGCAGGTCAGAAACTCAGCAATAACTACCTGTGTCTGTACTCAAACACAGCTGTGACAGCGGGGCAGGGCTTTGGCTTCATTTCAGCGAAGGGTAGAGCTAATTTACTCTTTCTCCATAGCTATTAGGTTTAAGAGTTGGCTTCTGAAATTTGCCTTCATCACTTCTCCGACTGAGAAGGACAAAGGTGGTCTTTTATACTTTCGGTTAATGAGGCCTCTCTGCTGTGACCTTTTGTGTTTTGCAGCCCCACAAACCTAATATCCTGTTGTGACTACTCAGCCTTTCTGGAAATGCACTTCTTCTTCCAGTTTGAGAAGATTTAGGATGTGGTGAGAAAGAGAGAGAGTTAAATTTTACATTCTTCCCCCTATGGTTGAAGAGATTTAATTGAAGTTCACCCAGGGGAGAAGTCACTGCCAGCAGATAAACACCTTAGCTTGCTGTTTCTACTAAAATGGTTAACAATGGAGTAGTTAAGACTTAAAATATAATTTGTTGTCATTAAGCTTTTATGTTATCTCCATCCTGAGCTCAATAGAAGCTCCTGTTGAAGGGTCCAGGTACTTTAGGTATGTCCTATATTCTGAAGGTAATCATTGCAACCATTAGTGTGAAGATTGCTGAGCTAAACTTACGGCTTCTTGCTTTTGAGTGGGGTGGTGGTGTTCCTATTCTCCCACAACTTTGGTTATCCCCCAAACCTCTGTATTGCATGGGCTGTGGGTCTCCTCTCAGTTTACTGAAAAAAAGCTCAGTCTGAGGGTCACTGCTCAGTGATGACAGCTCTGTGAGCCAGGAAGTGGTGTGGCTGTAGGAACATCAGTGTTGCTCTAAGTAGCGAGATAGGAACTGCTGGCTGGAGGTGGAACCGCCTCAGCACCAGCGTGGATTCATACCTGAATTAAGTGATGATGTGTCCATGGCTTTAAGCTGGATTCTTCTTTTCTGTACCCTTCAAATTGGGCTTCCAAATGAGACACTTCAATGCAAACACACTGACCATCCCCTGTTAATCACACTTCCTTTAGTGGCAGTGCCAGTTCCACTCAAACACAGTTGTGCTGCCTCCTGGGTCTCGTTTGTTACTGATACTTGTGTGGCAGGATATTGCATGCTTGAGAGATGAAGGCGTGGCATTATAGCAGTTAACATCTCTAAGGCCAAAGAGGGAACTTCAGGGAGACTGGAGAATGTTTTTGGTAATATACCGCATGAGAAAATGGCCCTTTTCCCCATTGCATCCTACCTTATGGAATTTGAAACCACACTGTAGCTGCATACACCTAGGAGAGGATAAAGAAGGATTCAGCATTTCAACTGCGAGCTACAGAAAGGCTTTTTCTTTGTCTCATTTAACAATTTCTCTAAGTATGTTTTGGTGCTTGGTTTGGGTACTTTCCCTAGTGGTCTCTCAAACTGATTATAGACTTGCTCAGCTGATTTCCATCTCAAGGTTTTCTGTCTGTCATTGGGCTATTGGAGAGCTGTTGTCAGATTTGAAACAACCATTGTAAGGGTCCCCTGTGTTTAAAAAAAAAAAAAAGAAAAAAGGGCTCTGAGCTGTGGGTGAGGAAGCAGCCTGAGCAATGGAAAACACAGGGCTTTGTCTGAGCAGTTGTGTGAAAGGGCTCTCCAAGCCAGCATGGACGTGGGATAAGACAGATAACCTCGGTGGGGTTGAATGGAGTTTACCTTTCAGTGGCTTGAAATGAAATACAAAGGTGATGCATGAAATGTATTGTTCTCATAAGCTCTATGAAATGTCAGACAAAAATGTCTTTCATATAATGGTGCAACAGAAGCTGAGACTCATGCAGGAAGAAATAGAGCATTGAAGTAAACAATTCGGTTTCTGAAACTATTGGAATGGAAAAGAAAAAGTTGTAACCTGGAATACTGAGGATAGGGATTAGAAAAGAAAACCACCAAAAAAACCATACAACCTACTTCGTGGGTGGGTAAAAGATGCTTTTAGATTGACCTCTCTGATTAAATTTTGCTTTTTCTATTTCTTAAAAAACCCAAACAAACCCAAGCATAAGATCTAGGAAAACAATAACCTTGCAAAGTTACTTTTTTGGGGACCCTACTCCTATTTTTATGTATACTTATCCTGGATCTGAGAATCTGTTGTACATTTGCAAAATTCAGTGTCTTTTTTTTTCTTGAATCTCTATACCATCCTTTCTTGGAGCACATTAAAAATATTTAACTCCTTATAAACCATTCAAAGTATAAATGAAACCCAAAGAACTGCTCCATCCAGTAGGAGCAGGGTAGAAATGTCATTAGCAATGCTAAGTCATAAAAGACCCTGGCAGTATTTCCCTGAAGCAGCCCAGCTTCTCACTCCTGCTTGCCCCAGCCAGAGTTTTTACTGTCAGCCTCGACTAAGAATCAGAAAAATCACTTTCTCTTAACCTCGAACAAGAAACTTTGTTCGGTTAAAGGTTGCCCCCAAAACTACACTGTCTCTTTCTCTGGAAAGCTTCTGCCCAGAACATTCTTGTGTCAATAAACATGAGATTCCAGTGTAGTGATGCTGCAGTGACTCTGCATGGCACTGTACTGAGTCTGGCTCTTAAAAAGGGACATTGTAGTGTGAATAAATCGTAGTGCTTGTCCCAAACACAAGAGCTCATAAAATTCTTGCTAGGATGTCTTAGGTTAATGCTCTGGAACACTGTGGTGATTTTTAAAAGCTGTTGTGGTGTTAGTTAATCTACAAATTACTTGTTCTGAGATGGCATTTTTCTAAAACTTAGGTAATAAAAATTAAATAATGATAATGTTTTTTAAGGGAGAGATATTAAAAGTGCCCTATTCTGCAGACCAAAGCAATAATATGTTGGGCAGCATCAAAGCATTAAACAAGATGGTTTGCATCATTAACACTAAATGAAATGGCTTAACAAGTCAATAAATGATGAGAATAAACCCAAGTTATCACACAATAGAGTGTTTTAAAGTGCCAGAAACAAATTTTCTGAAGCAAATAAATTTCCAATAAAACTAGATGGAATTTAAAGGAACATGTTTTTCTGATTATTGAATGCAAGATCAGTTAAATACTACTTTGCATATTCAGTGTATGTACGGTCTTCATAACATCCTAGTGAAGCAGAAAGGAAGAGGGAGCAGTGCTTTATTTTGTAAATCAGGCAAATAAAGAAATTACATCAGGAAGACTGGAAAAATTTTTGCCTCATTCTGTAATCCATATGGTAGTTAAATCTTTAAGTGCTGTTTTTGCTTTGTTTTCTGTGTCTGCAGAAAGCCTTTACACTCTGCATTCCATAAAGAAAGCTATGAACAAAGCAGTGCATGTTAAAGTGGGGCCATTTTGGAACCTGCAATCTTCCTCTATGGACATTTTAGTTTTTGCAGTGTGATATGTATGTGTGTTGGGCTTTACAGTTACAGACAAGGAGGTAAGATTCAGGTTTTGTCTACGGCAAGGATGGGAGATATTTGCTGTTGGCTGGTTGTGACCTGTGACTTAATTTCGTGCTGTGGGATTCTTTTCATTTTTAGGTAAGGTAAGTGGTAATGGGGCTAGACAGGTCTCTTTGACCCTCAGCCCATCCCTGGGCTGACAGGGGGTTGCTCAGATTAACATGCTTCTCATTTCTACTTCCTATCTGCATGCATAGCTGCGGTCCTGGGAGCTAAATATTTTTTAGATCCAAAATTTATTACTCTTGCTCTGGAAGATAATTTTCCCTGTGCTGCTAAAGAGTACAGGATGGCACAGATGAACCTGAGAGATTTTATCAGGCTCAGTACTGCAGAACCTGCACACAGCGTTCTCAGACGCTGAGAATATATCTCACTGTACTAATTCTGTCCTCTTGACATTCTTGTGCTTTTAAAACAAACCCTTCACATATGTGAAGCCCAACCAAATTCAGCCATGGCAGTGCCAGGCCTTCTCCAGTGACTTCAGTAGGTTATATTTAGCATTTGACTGCTATCTACTGTTTTCTCTTCCAAACTCTGATCAAGGAAAACCCTTGTATAATTATGAGCATCTGTTAAAGTCCATGGTGTAACACATCCCACAACATCTTCTTCAGAAGCAGGAGGGTGGGGAATATTACTTTTTTTTAGTAAAGGGAAAAAAATATTTTGGCGCATTCGTAGAAGAGAAAAATGAGAATAGATTGAGTATGGTGGTTTCTTGGGTCAAGTAAGCAATAAATCCATGCAAAGAAGTACCTGAAAAGACTCTTGGGAAGTTTGTGGATTATGCTTGCCTGCAGTTAGTTTTTATTTTGTATTTAACTTTACATTAAGTGCCCGTTTAATGTTTTGCTCAACTGGTGTTCCCATCAGATATTATTTCTCTCACAACACAATGCATTGAAAGGAATTTTGAGACAAACCCCTCATAATTCCCAAAACTCCTCCAAGCACTGTTCTTACATGATTTGACTGATTTTGATTGCTCATTTCTTCCTTTTCACAGCAAACCCCACCCTCCTTTTCTGATGGCCAGAAAATGCTCCAGAGTCCTTTCCCCTGACAGAAACAGAGCTTGGAAAATAATGAGTGAAAATTCTGCTCCCCCTCTAGCAGCTATGATGTGGGGAAATGCGCTGCTCCATTCCTCCTCTGGGAGATGACTTTATCGGAAATCCAATACCAATGGGGAGAGTTTGGAGTTATTTCTCTTGCTGCAGTGGAAATCCCCATGGTGGTGGCAACTTTCTTTGCAGAGAAGTCCCAGTAGAAACTGCCTGTTTCCCATGGATGTGTTCAGACCATAAATTTTTTTTCTTTCTAGTACCTTTCTCTGAACTGTCATCATGATGCCAAGCACTTTTTCCCTCTTCACTTACGAGGTGAGGCTGCAGTCTTTCTCTGAGGAGCCTAAGAACCACAGAGATGGATTTGGGCAAGGCCGGGGGCTTGTCCGTGATGGATGCTCCTTGCAGCTGAGTGTAATGGTGCTCCATTCTCTAAGGTCACGGATGCAAGCAGCACAACTTCAAACATATGGGGAGGGATAAAAGTAAAATAAAAGCTAATATGAAAAATAAAGCTTTAGAAAACAGTTTCCCACATGAAATTTGGCCATTTATTGTGTCTTAGTCTTTTAATTGATGTTTTCTCAAAGAGACATCAGAGACCTACGCCACCAACTCCTACAGCTATGGTGGTTTTTTTCTGATTACAGGGGAGCTTTGAGTCAGGCCCTAAAGGTTTGAACCTGCTCTTGCCTGTCTTTAAAACAAAATGATGGATCAACTGTCAAAATGAAGAACAAAACCACTGGGACTTTTGGAGGTCCCTTTCCATCCTGAGTTAATCTTCCAGAGGTGCTCAGCTCGTGTTGGTGCCTGCCTGTTGTGGTCAATGCTTTCATTGCAGTGTCTGCACTCTCTTCATATTTTGGTGATTTGTTGAGTGCAGTTGAGCTTGATTTTGTAAATGCTTTTAGGATCTTGGAGCATTGTTGGACAGCCTTCAACAGCATGTATGTGACAGCATGAGCATCTGGAGGGTTTGTGTGCAGATAAAGCATCTGTGATGTTGGGAAATCACTGCAGTGTTTTTGCCAAGCTGAAGTTGAAATGTCCATATCTAATTGAATGGCAGCTTTTGAATCACAAACTGAAACTTTCCGTGCTACAAACACACACATGGATCTTATGGCAGAAAGAATAGTTTCCAAATCAACACGGGGAAATTATGCAGCTAACTCCCTAGCACAATTAGAGAGTACTAAAGGCATGTGAAAACAAAAGTCATTTTTAAAGCTAACAAAATAATCGCAGGTTGAGGTTTTCCACAGCTTTATAAAATGAAGCCAAGGATCGTTTCAGTGCCAGGTAGAAGTTTCAGTCCATAAAGAGCAGCTGTGTTGTGCTACTTTGCACAAAACAAATAAACCAGTAAGGTTTTACAGGACATGGTTATACCAGACTCAACATGCCTAACAGAGAGGCTCTACTAAAGAAAAAATATATATTTTCTTTCCTAAAAGAACTTGTGTGTTTCCGTGCTTTAGGAAAGATGATTTAAGGGTGGATGTCTCCTTGGTTATGCTGCAAGTTCAGTGATCTGAGAGACAGTCTAACTGGAGAGACTGCAACTGCCTGTCAGCTGATGGATGATGCTGATGTAATTAAATTCAGGTCATCATAATGTAGAAAGAGTTTCATTGAGATAAATAGTGTCTGCGTACCTCAGCCTCGCAGATTGTTGATTATACATCCCCTAAAGTTCTAATCCCAGCCCTTGTTCTAGCTGGAGCTCTGTGGAGTGACTGAAAAGGCAATCATACTTAAAAATTGAACACCCTTGGTGAATTAGCAATGGTTTGCCCATAAATCATCCATACGAGCTTTCTGCAAAGTTCCTGGCCCTTTCCAGCTTCTGTCCACAAAATACTGAAGTTTGAACCTGTTTGGTAGAAATGGGGAATGTGGGGAAGAGTTGAGGGAACTGCACTTAAAATCTGAGTTTATTTTAACTTCAGCATTTGCAGTACTCCTGCATTTAGGATGGAAGAATGGGGAAACTCCAAGGTCTATCTGGCTGCTGTGAGTGCTGAGCAACAGTGAGGGCTCGTTCTCAAGCTCCTCAGTGCTTTTGGGCTGGTCAGTCTGGCAGTGGGGAATTCTCAACATGCCAAGGGAAATGAAGTTGGAGATGGAGAAACTCCACTCTCTTGGCACTTAACTGGCTCCAGCCCTGCAGGGACCCTGTCCAGTACTCACAAGTTCAAGCACTCTGTGATGGGAGAGGCTGGGCGAGGGCCAGCATCGTCCGAGAATCAGCACAGGCTTACTAGCATCCCATCCCATCCCTTCTCTTCTCTTGGGCCTAACGTATCTTGGAACAGGGAGAAGCCTGGCCCCCTCCTCAGAAGGCTCATGTCACTTCTTCCATGTCCTGGGTTGGCTGAGTCCCTCCCGAGTGAGCAGGCGGGTCAGCTTCGCACACTGCAAGCCGTTTTCTCTGGGTTTCTCAGAGAGAGACTGTGTTTCAGCTGAATTCAAAGCAGCTGGATAGTCAGGAAAAAACATTTCTTCTTGTCCCTTGTGTCTGTCTAGATCTGGCAGTCAGTGTTTTAGCACATTATTATCTTTTAATTCCCATAGTTATTGGGCATTGTCCAATTCGTAAAATGCAGACTTACTTGGATCTGGGGTAAATATGGTGAAAACATGAAGAAAGACAGCTGAGGGGAAAGGTTCTCATTTTTCCTAAACTGTAGGTAGTTATTTCAGGTTTGGAATAAGGGTTTCAGTTGATTCTTTTGTTATCCAAGTGTTGTGGGGGGGGAAAAGAGTTGTGTTGGGCAATTTCACAGAATTTATTTTATTGCAATTCATGTAAACTTTTAAGTCTGTATTCCGGTATTGAGAAATAAAGAAGATTTAAACTCGGGGAAAATACCACTTCCCTCTGTAAAAGCTCTCCTTCCCTGCCCCATCCCCAGTCCCCTCACTGGACACCACACTTCAGCCCCTTGATGAGACAATGGACATCACAGAAGAAGGTGGTCACTGTGTGGTTTTTCCTTTTCTTTCCCAGCTCCTTGTTTCCCTACTCAAATGCTCTGAGGAGGTTCCTCCATGGGCCACAGTCCCCACAGAGCTGTTCCTGCTCCTGAGACTCCTCACCCCTGCTCCAGCCTCTCATTTTCCTCTGCCCCTGCTTCGCCCTCGATCGGTCTCCTCTTGCTTCTCCTTTTTCTCCAGCATCTCCCCTGCCCTGGTGTCTCTCTTGCCCCTGCTTGTTCCCTGCCAGCTCTGGCATCTCTCTTTCTCTGGCATCTCTTCTTGTTTAGTGGCTGCCACCTTTCTTAAATATGTTTTTGCAGAGGCACCATATGCTCCTCTCACTGGTTTGCTCTTGGGGCACCAGTGGGTCCGTGTTGGCTGTTGCAAAGCCAGCTGGAAATGTCTGTGACCAGCAGACAGGGCAACCCCTCACCCCCCACACAGGTCACCCCTGCAGCCCCTTCTCCTGCCAAAACCTTACAGTTATGCCCAATATAGCGAATCATTCCAATTATGTCTGTATTTAATGTATATTACACCGATCTCTGTGAGCACATTAATTCTCTTGACTTCAAGTGCATCTGGCTATGATGCTCAGCACCTTTCAGAGTTGAGCCCTGAGTGAAAATTACAATGATTGTAGCAATTCCGTCTAATAATTTATCTTGCACGTACACATACTTACATACTTTATTTTCTGGCAAAGAAACCTGGGAAGTATCCATAAATAAGAGCAAATAAATTAGAATATGTAAAGCAGTTTAACACAAATGTGAGTATTTTTGAGATTTGGGGAAGCATGGCTAATTTTCAACATTAATGTTTTGCAATACTCTAAATTCTGCATCTGTTCAGGAATTTAAAAGGCAGTGAGCATCACTGACAATTTTAATTTAAATAACAATAAGAAATGTATCATATATGTGTTATTAACACATGTGAAAGACCAGTTTATAAGGTGGAACTCTGGGTTATTTGATCAAATAAGACTTGAATCTCTATGTTGAACACAAGCCAAATTGCTAGGTCCATATGTAAATAAATACTATTTCTGGGTGATGAGGTACCTGGATGCCAGACATGCATTCAGCAGACCTTGTGACTTGCTCTCATCTCCAGTTGCTGAAAGTCTGTTTATAAGCTCCAGTGATCCTTTCTGGTGTCCTCTTTTCTCCCTGCCACTTGGATTATGGCACAATCTGGGGCATGGCTGTACCTGACAAGGAAAAAAGAGTTTGTGAGACCTTAATGAAGGCAGAAA
Organism: Gymnorhina tibicen; assembly: GCA_013399875.1. Classification (NCBI taxonomy): domain Eukaryota; kingdom Metazoa; phylum Chordata; class Aves; order Passeriformes; family Artamidae; genus Gymnorhina; species Gymnorhina tibicen. The sequence goes on from VXAZ01002730.1 coordinate 1,256,595, forward strand.
GTCATAAGCTATGTGTGTGCCCCACATGCTCTTTATTTTATAGCTATATATTTCAAAGCTTTTATCTTTTATTGTTCCAAGGTGGGTATAAAAAGTTAGACCTGCAGAAGGGCATAAGCCACCACAAGGCACTTTAGGTGATTAAGTCTGATATTTAGAGCCTCAGCCAGAAACTTATTGAAATGAGACAATGTTACCACCATTGCTGCTCTTCACTGCACCACTCCTCTCCTGCACGTGGCACGGGTGTTCACCTCACTGTCCCCGTCTGTGTGGGCAGCCGGGGAACAGCAAGCACCCCAGGCAGTCACCAAACCACTGTTCCCTTCCCTTCCCTGGGCATCACCCTTAGAAGCACCAACCTGGTAATGCCATGACTCTTGAGCTGCTTGGCATTAGCTCACGGCATTATCTATGCCACTGAAAAGTGGAGTTCGGTACCTGCCAGAATTCCTGAATATTATTCCCTGAGCAGTCTAAATCCTCAAATCATTTACCTTAGAAAGATAATACACATATATGAATACCTGGGGGGGGTAAACTCCTATAGATTTAAACTACTATGTCCTTGCTCATTGAAGTGAGGTTGGATGACCTTTAAAGGTGCTTTCCAACCCAAACCATTCTATGAGTCTGTGATTTCCTATCTGCTGTGGTGGAGGCAGTTGCATGCAAAGCTAGCACAGCTCTATTGTCCCAAAATAGCCCTATCCATGCTGTTACTTATTTTAGGAACGCATATGGCCTCTCTTTCTTTAGCATCTCATCATCTTGCAGTCCCCGTGAGACTTCTTTGCTATTGTCTCCCATTTTGCACGTGGGGGACTGAGACACAGAGATGGGGTGACTTAAAATAGTGCAAGGCACTTTGCATTCCCGAGGAGGAGTTCTGCAGATAATACAAGTACTGCTCTCGTGCCTCTGGTAGGATAAGGAATGGACCCTGGCCTTCCCAAGTCTGAACTTGCTGCTTAACTGCTTGACTGCACTTTTTTGTGACAACTTTTTCATTAAGCATACATTATGGCTAGCCAGCAGACACCTTCTGAGTAATTTTCACCCGTAGGAACAAAATCAGCTTTAACAGATGTATTGCAGGAAAAGCATCCTAGTTGCCCTGGTTAATTCCAGTGTAGAGAGTAATCGTCCCTTCCTGACTAAGAAGTAATAGGAAAATCATTCCTCCCCTACTCCACATACATTTGCAGATGAATCCATATAAACATTTGAACTCCAGATGAAAAACCTTGATCCTGTCTTGGGCCTCCTGTCTTCGGCCTTGCAGTGGAGTGTCAGCTCCAAAAATGGTGTTCTGCCTTAGGCAATCTGACTTGGGGAGCTATAGACCTAATGAAGCACAGGACCAGCCAGAATTTTTGACCTCTGCTTCCCCTTCCTTCAAGGTCTAAGGGGCCCCTGAGCTCTTGCAGAGCTCTCTGCCCCCATCTCCCATTCCTTTCCTAGCAGGACAGCTGCAAAGCTCTCTGTGGAGCAAGACCCCTGGGCGTGTGCCTGCACTTTCCTGTTAGCTTTCTATGAGAAAAGTGCAGCTCTGGTTGGCAAGTGCTGGCCAGGGACCTGGTGCTCCAATTCCCTCCCTCTGTGCACCGGGGAGCTGGCGGGCAGCCACATTCTCACATTCCCCAGGCAAGGGAGGGCTACTGGCCTGGGAGAAAACACTGGCCGCACAGACCTGGCTTCCAATGCCTTTTCTATGAGACAAGATCGCTTGAGGCCAGGTCAGTCCTAATCTGAATTAAAAGTAAGACTTAGAAAGCGTGGGCTTATTTATTTACAAATAGTCTAAAATAGAATCTTCTGGATATGTGTAGCACTCCCATCTCTGTATCAGAAAGCACTTTGTAAAGCATTGAATTAATTAAGCTTAAGAAACACTCTAGGGATACAGAAGTATTATTACCCATATTTTAAAGATGAGGAAATGGAGACAGAAAGAGGATAAGGAACTGGTGTGTGAACAGGCTGAGTCACTTGTAAGCTCAGAAATTAAACTTAAATTCAAGTTTTTATAAACTTTCCCTCTTCCAACTAGAATTGGCTAGAAAATGGCAGTTTTCATCTGTGAAAACATATACCACTTTCTATTATAAATAAATTAATCCAGAACATTTTATAGACTGGAATATACCTAAAACTTTCTGTTATGGTCTCCACAAATGTAATTTAGCTCTTTGGTATCTATAAATCTGAAATGCATATTCTTGTCTAGTTGGTAAGAAGAGAGTTAAGGTACAACTTCCCCTGGTTCTAAATAATAGCACCATGTTCCTCAGAATAAAAACAAACCAGATAAAAGTTTATATAGGTCCAGAAAATTCAATTAACACCTGTCAGTGGTGAATATAAGAACAATGGATGCTTATTTCCTCTTATACCTTCAATTTCTAACTTGCTTACTTCCCAAGAGGTACCTTCTCCTAATGACTTTCCTTGCTCATGTTTCAAGAATTACACTAAGCTCTTTTTGGCTTGCTTATCATTGCTCATAGTAAAAATCCCCAGGGCTGTATTAATTAAAGCTAGAAAATAGAAGTAAGTTTCCAGTTATCCCAGTTGGGAGGTTCTGGAAAATTGTCCCAGGAAGAGTGGTGGCAGCAAACAATTTCACCTATTATTAGATTGTGCTTGGTAATTTTATGGAAGAGATTTTGTGAGGAAGTTTCCACAATAAAGAACCTCAAATTCAGTGACCCATGAGATCTTTTCTACTCCAGTGGTGTTAACAGAAAATGTTGTTGATAAAGCAGGACTTGGGATAGGAGGTAACTCATTTTCTCAGATCAGTTTTTTTGGGTATGTTGGGGTGCTGTGGTGAGCAGCTGCTCTTGTCTGTAAAGAGGATAGATACATCTAAACCATGGGAACCAAGGACAAGTCCTGAACTCTGGCTCTGAGTCTCCTGGCACTGCCTTAACTATGTGTGGAAGGCAGATATGGAAGGTCCTCTCCCTCCCCGAGCCCCACATGAGCCCCAGCTCCCATGGGCAGTGGGGCAGGGATTCATTCGTGGTGGTCTCCAAGAGGTCCCTTGGGAGTGGCAGTGGAATTGCAGTGCGCTGGTTTGGTGCACGAGGAATGAGAAAATACCATTTTTGCACAGTCTCTGTTCTGTACTGCTTCTATACTTGAAGAGTTGCCAGTTTTTTGAAACCCACAGAGGGCACCAGTCAGATTAACACTGGGAGCATGAGCAATGCATGCGTTGGGGAAGTTACGTTCAGTGTCCAAAAGCAAAACTTAAGATAAAAGAGAACAGTGTAAGGACCAATGATGTTTGAATTTTTAAAAATAATTATTGCCTTAGAGATCTCACTTTTCATTTTGCTAATTAATTGATGTCCTTCCGCTAATGTGTATATAAAAATAAACCACATATCAAAGTAAAGATTAGGAGATTATTATCTGTTTTAATATCAGTGCTGAGAGTATTAATTTCAGCTAAAAACACTGCTACTCTTCTCACCTTCATCAGCTTTGTTCGTTTGACTTAGCCAAATGTTAGAATGAAGTTGTTCCATGCAAGTGACATCATTCTATAATCAGATTTTTACTGCTTTAAAATTAATTTCAATTAACTGTTGGAAAAAAGCTTTTTAGTGTCATCTTTAACTGCGGAAGTATTTCATTGGTGTTGAACTAGATATCTCAATTAGACGAGAAAGCGTTGCCAAATGAATTGGATTGTGGGCTATACCCAACCTGTAAAATACGGATTTGAATCCAGATTTTAAATGCTAGAAAGTGTCACATTCCTGTCTTCATACAAAACCTATTAATTTGTGGCTCTTAAAGGGGAAAATTGCTGCTTATTGTGAAAGCTATCAGAGTCTGACCCAAGTGGTCAGGCTTCAGAATTTGATCCAACATGTTAGAAAAATAGGTTCTGTGCAAAATGCAATGCCAGGTTTAAATGTACCAAAGGTTTGAAAGTTTTTGTGTAATGTTTGGGGTTTGAATCTAACCCTATGGGTCCATTAGTAAATGGTTTAACTTTACACTTTCAGGACCATCTGTGTTGTGGTGAAGGGTAGCTAAAGGCAAAAAATGACCTGTATTAATCTAAAGTTCAAAGCCTGAAATCCGCAAGTAGGGGAGAGGAAAAATGTCGTTTTCTCCATGGTAACATGGATGTGTACGCACCTTTTCATCTATGAAACAGAGAATGGCTTTAAATGCTTTGGAGAATCCTCCCTACTTTGGGAACGTTAGGGCTTTCTTTTTGGAACAGTGGGCCCAGATCCGTTGATTGAACCATCTTCCACCATTTCTCATTGTTAACCCTTCATAGCTTCAATTCATGTTGGGGGTGTAGAAGCATCTCCCTCTGAGTCACTCGACACTTTTTTCCCAGCTGGCAGCTTATGTAGCTGAATGCTCCAAAAGTAAATATAATTTCTCTAGCTAGCTGACCTTTCCCTGAGCGAGATCACAGGAGGGGCCATGCTGTTACTCTGCATCCTGAAGATCAGTGAAATATCCTTTTATCATATGGTGAGGACAGGATCATCAACACTTCATTTTATTTTGCAAATAATTCTGCCTCTTATGTGCAACTTTCTCTGAAACTAAACCGGTTGTTGGTGTGCAACTTGGCAATTTGCACATGGAAAGCAATAAAGACTTATTCATAAATTTGGATGCAAAGTTTACGTTGTATATACTGTGTAGTGAGACAAACATCACAGTTCTTTATGCACTCTGTTTTCTTTTGTTCTATAAGGTCTTGAGCCACAGTGCTGCATGCTAAAGAAACCCAGTAGTTTGTGAGCACAATGTGTTTATTTACACTGGGTAAATATGTTGGTGCTTTTGCAGTTACTTGTAGTTATTTTGTGTTTCTGTAAACCAAGGCATCTGTAAATATAGCAGCTCACCTACATCAGGCAAACTGGCAAGAGCAAGAAGATCTTCTGTTCAGGGTGTCTGATGGCTTTTTTGCTCAAATAACCCTGCAGTCTACTGGAATGTAAGCTTGGCTGGCATTCGTGCTCATTCCCAGCAGAGGAGATGCTATCACAAGCGTTGTTTCCAGCAGCATTAGTTGGCAATGCTGCCTTGTAATCTTCTCCCTGCGGCTCAGGCTCCCTTTCATTATGCCCCACCAGGTAACTTCTTGAAAATCCTGGTTGTGCTACTCTTGATTCCTTATTTGCAATGAGCTGGAGTGAAGCCACTGGCCAAGGGGAAGCCTGTGTCCTGGAGTCAGGGGTCTGGAGACCAAACATCCCAGCAGTGCCACTGAGTAATGACAAGAGGCTTGGCATGGACACTGCCTTGGATTGTTCCTCATTTATGCCAAATGCGTTCCAAGAGATGGCTGGCTCCCCCACCACGCTCTGGAGCCAGCCACTTGGAGAGCCATTTCAATAAAACCACATCATCTCTTTTGAGGGGAATATTCCAGCTCGTTGGCTTTTTGGTTTGAGAATTCAGCTGTTACTTCTGGATTCTCTGCCTTCAAAGAGCTATGGGAGATGGGCTGGTACATCACATGTAGAGGCAAAAAAGGGGGCATTCATATTCTTCAGCTGTAAGTCTTTTAATAAACCACCATCACGTGTTTTCATACTACTTTGACGGTTTTGTCCTATTTTCTGCTTATGCGTGTAGCTACGTGCCAAAGACCCAGAAATAATACTTCATTTATATCAAACCTGATCCTCCCATGTGCTGAGTACTTATTAGCTCACAGGCATTTTTCCAATATCACCAAAAGAGATTAATGTAGGAATATTAGTCTGAGCAACTATCACCATAATATCTGAGATCCCAATAATGAAGACATTACAGGTGAAGCAGGTAGTAATTTTTTCACTTAGACTCACCTGACACTTCCCATCATAACTTTTTTTTTAGACCTTTTACCAAACTTTAATTGTTGGAGTTGTAGTTTTCCATTCTACATAACCTAAGTTGATTACAATTTTTTTTGTTTGGTTTGGTTTTTTTGTTTTGGTTGGTTTGGTTTTTTGGTTTTTGGAGGGTTTTTTTGTTTGTTTGTTTTTTGTTTTGATTTTGTTTGGTTTTTGGGGGGGTTTGGTTTTGGTTTTTTGGTTTGGTTTGGGTTTATTGGTTTGGTTGGTTTTTTTTTGTTAGAGGGGGACAGGGATGATGAGGTTTCATATAAGATAACCATTTCTGAAAATCGGGCTGGCTACAAAACTTTGTTTTTTCTATGTCAAATCAGAAGTTCAGCAGGAACATGGTATTAAATGGGGAAGATCCTTTCTGTGGCAAGTTGCACTTCTTTATTTTGCTGTAACTAAGAGTCACATTTTGCCAACTTATGAGCATCTAAATGTTTTTTATTTCTGATCTGCTATGTTCTAGAGTGCAAAAGGATGTGCAAAACTGAATTTTTCACGTAAAGTGTTCCGTGAGATTGCTTTGCTTTTTCCATGTAAAATGCTTTTACTCTTCCTGGAAACTTGGGCCTCCAATGTCCATAATATAAAATAGGTAAGAATGACAGGGGAATTTAGAATACGGAGATGTCAAACATTTAACTTACATCAAGATCAATACTTAAAATCAATGTTTGAATATATACCCCGCTGAATTAATGGTAGATCTGAAAAAATAAACCCAAAGATGGTATTATGATGAATTACAGTTTATCAAAAAGCTGGGAAGAAAATGTTCAGGAGACCCAGCACTGACTGATCAACTAGAAAGATGGCCACAGCTGAGTGTTTTAAGAGCTAACTGGAGAGAAAGGAAAAGGGAGGAGCAGAGGTCATTAAAAATCCTTACACTTTAGTTGCTTCCTTTTCAAATACAAGTAAAACCCCAGGTTGCATCAGGCTTGCCTTTATCCCATCTGTCCCCATACTAAAGAGGATTTTGTGGCACTCCTCTTGGGCACTGCAGCCAAAAAGAGATTTATTTCTGAATATATGCTGTTTCACTGCTTCTACTGCTTTCCATCTCTGTTGGCAATCACATTTCCAAAATAAAGCCCAGTGCCTTTAGCTGCCGCAGGTAGGACTTTCTTCACCGTGAGAGAAGCTCCTGCCAGAGGCCAGGAGCTGCTTCTTCAGCTGCTGCCCAACGTCTTCCATGTGCAACACGCCAGAGTTCATGCATGGTCGTCCAGCTGAAATCTGCCTAATGACTCAATCTGTGCCTGGACGTTTCTGGCAGAGCTGAAAAACCGTCTTTGCAAATGTGCTGTATGATTTTGTGTGCTTGGCACAACACAGGGCCACAGAGAGACACCCACAGTGGTTTCCAGTGGGGCTGGTTGGCCAGGTGGAACTTTGCAGGAGTGCGGCTCTGCTGCCCCTTGTCCCTCAGACCACTGTTGCCTGGATTAGCAAGAAAGGGAGCTTTAAAAGGCTCATGACCTCCTGCAGAGCTGGGAAGTGCAAGGGGTGCCTCTTCCTGTCAAAAAGCTGTGGTTCTCTCCTGGCAGGCTTGACCCGTGGGGGAAGAGTGACAGTGCTGCCCGCCAAAGTCCTGTGCTGAGAGAGGCACTTTTTGCTCCTGCTGAGCATTCCAGAAGAGCCCATCTGATAAAAGTCATTGAGGCAGGGAGAGTTGGGTATCCATGGGGAGCTGTGTAGGCTGTCAGTGCATCTGCTGACCACCTTCAGCACGCCCTCCTCCTCCTTGTCTGGCAGGTGGGTGTTTGCCAATCCCTTACTGGAGTCTGGAAGGCTGCTGGACTGGGGTTCACACGGATGGAGAGCAGCATAAGTGCGATTTCAGCACAAAGCCACTCGTCAGCACAGACATTGCAGTGGGGTGGGCTGGAAGATGAGCTGTGTATTAATCTCCTGCACGCTCTCACTGTGCTGTCGGAGGTCTGAGGAAACTAGTAGACAAGATTGCCATTTCACATGGGGTTTACTCCCTTTTACTGTGGGAAAGAGTTAGTTTTTTGGCAATCAAATGCAGTCTGACATTTTCACTTCCTCTTTTACTGATTTATTTGCAAGAAGAGATCATTCTGGCTTTCAGAGCTGAAGGATACAGCATCAAAGAAAGTTTGAGTTGCACTCTCCCTATTTTTGCAGCCTAAAAGCTAAAAGTGAGCTATAGGCTTTTTAAATAAAACAGATGCTGCTGTAAGGTTGAAAACAGGAGCTGATTTAGAGGCTTGCTTCCTCAGATAATGAACTGCTCCTCTGCACATGTCTGCCTCTGGTACCTGAGGCTGGGACTCTCAGAAACCACATGCATTGGAAACTTGGAGAGGTAAAAGTAATGCATCTCCTGGATTCCATAATCACAAATGGTGTTTTCAGTGCGTTGTGGCTTTTTGTTTTCAGTGTTTTTGAAACTGATTTGTTCATAATATTTTGTATCTCTTAAGCGATTACCCCTCCTTTAATTGCCCACTCATTGCTCTCCTGAAAACAAGAGAATGTAAAAGTCAATGCTGTGCTGTGTAGAGAAGTGTTAACTGAGTGTTAATGAGCTGCCGCATCGGCTCCAAGCCATCTCTGGAAGCCAGCACAGTAAAACAGAATTTAAAGGCAATCAAGTCGATTTCATGGCTGCGAGTCCTGAGCATGTTTTGCAGGGAAGTGGATGTCCTTGTTATCTACATGCCAGTTAAACGCTGCCAGCTTAATGTGTGCACGGGAGAAGCTGCTTTTCTGTGTCTGGAGCGATTCTGTTACCGAGCACACCTCAGCTAGGCACTGGTCCTCATCTGCACCACATCTGCAAAGTGAAGAATAGTAAAAGCTTTTGGTTCAAGAGGAGGCAGCAGGAAGTGAAGAGACCACTGGGTGCTTGATGTGAAGCAGCTACAGAACACAAGGAGAGAATGGCTGGCATGTGGTGGTGGCTAACAGCCCTCAAACACATCTAAAAAGCTCTTTTGTCTCAGTGTGGAAGAAACGTCTCTTCAACTAAAAGAGAGCCATGGAAATTCTGGAAAGGATGATAGTGGAATTACAAAGAAGCCCCATTTACAAGCAGTGTCCCCTGCACAATTTGCTGCTGACGGCCCTGTTCACAACACAGCCATTCTGCAAAGCACTGTGGAAGGCAACCGTGTCTATATTCTTGTGAATATCCTTTCTCTTCACTTTTTTATTAAAGTGGGAGGGGTGATAGTAGTAACTTCACCAGACAGTAGAAAAATAATGTAGGGAAAGGCAGTAACAGAAAGGAGGGACAAACAAGTTGCTGTTCCCGGCAGTAGGAATTAGGTAGTCATTGAGCAGGATGGTAGTAATTGCCCTTGAATCGCTTTCCAACACCTGCTCTTCCTCTTTCTTTACAGTGCTTACCTGAGATGCTGATAAACATGCTTCAAGGACCTACACAGGGTCCCTCTTTCACTGCATGAGTTGAAAAAAGTTGAAGAAGCCATCTCTCTGGACTCCTCTTTGGGGAAAACTGACCAAAATGCAGACACTTGGTGAAATTGTTGTACAGAGCTGTCAAATCTCAGTTTTGTTGTGGGCATCACTCATAACGACATCACGGCATTCAGTGAGTGAGCTGTGGGTCACTCATACTCAGTCTGCTGCCACCCATATCCATTCAGGTAAGGGAAGGTCACACGAAGGTGTCTGAGTAAGCTGTATCTCTGCCAGCTTGTGTCCAGAAATTGTAGTGTCTTGCTGAGAGGTGAAGAGTATTTGCTTGGGCTCCGCTGCATGAAAACACAACTGTGTTGGTTCTCTCAGTTAGGATATAGCAACATGTTATTTATACTAATCATAACATCTCAGGTCTTTAGCATCCTGGAGTTTGATGTCCAGTGTTCTGTTGCACTGTTGAATACGACTCTTCAAGTGCCAGGAGAAGCTGAAGGAATTTGTGTTTGGAAGTTGGAAGGATCAAGAGCTGAGCTGTATCATGTGTGAGCTGACTTCTCCTACCCACTCTGAGTAAGCAGACGTGGGATGTCTGCCTAGGCTCCATGGCTCTCTGAATAGCCTTCCTGGCCCCGTGCCTAATTTAGTTGGCAAACTTTATTTAAGAGACTTGCCTCTTAGCATGCTTTTGCTGCTACATTGCTAGCAGGAATACTATTGCACAATTTTACCTCTCTTCTGTGAAGTAGTTAAGCGCAAATGTATCTGACATTGAATATTTAAACTTAAGTATGGTGCCTATTTAGACCTTGTTATTAAGCTTGTTGTATTGAGGTGTTTTTCACTTTCTTGCTGTATATCCAGCAAGAAAATAATCTAGATCCAAACACTTCCAAGTAAAGGGAGCTTTGAAAACAAGAGTTGCAAAATCTGAGATGTAAAATCCTAGATAAATACAATTGCTGAAATTCATCTTTTCCACTGGGAATGCTTACTAGCACTGGGAATGCTACGGTGCTTTACTAGTCTGGGTTGAGAAAACAACTCCCTATTATGAAATCTTTCCAGAAAAGGAAGGATTAATCTTCCTTTCCCCTTTTAAGGAAAGAAATAATTCCAGCCTGAAGAACCAGTCTTTAATTCTGTGTCAATCAGAGATTTCCTACAGAAAACAATGACTGAAGATTGCTTGTACACATATGAAGAAATTGGTATCATCTGGAGGACAGCAAATGAAAAATATTTATCTGCCTTTTGGTCCTTTGGGCTATGGTTTTTCCTTAGCATCAAACTATAATTCTCAAATGATTTAAGAATATAAAGCAGTTATAAGTGAGATTCAGGAATATATTTAAGTACCTGTATACACCTTACTGAAAACAGCTGATTTCAAGGATATGATTTCAAGGAATCATTTTATATCTATGCATGGACACAGTACTGAATTAGGGCCTCAGGCTCATTTACATAGGACATTCAACTTAATTAGTCCAAATTCACTTAAATTAGAAATTGAAAAATGGATTAAGATTTATACAAAGCTGAATTAAGACTATTTTGATTTTGAGAAGTCTTTACAGGGTTAAATGCACTTTAACTAATCTGCTTTAAATTAAGCCCTTAGTTAATTTGGATTAATTTTCCTGAATATCTTTGTGAATAACAGCTCAGAGTTAGGATCCAGTCCTGCAAATACTCACAGGAATACCTCACATTATAGGAATTACTGCAACAGTAGGAGTTAAGAATGTGCATAATGTTAGGTATGCGGTAAGGTCAACACAAACCTAAAGGGCTTGTCTGGAATCAGCAAAGAATATATAGTCAGATTACTTGTTTCTTAACTGCTTGAACACATGTGCAAATACTTGGGCTCCACAGCCTGTTTGGTATCATCTCCAATCTCACTGTAATGGACCTGGAAAGCTATACTAGAATATTTGCTGCATGTTAATTTTGTATTGCCTTCTGATGCTCTGATGTTTGTAAGAACGGAGCATTTCATTTCCACATCCTTACTAGTGATGAGTTTAAATAATTTTAGAGAAAAACAGCCAACCTTTTGACCATGTTCTTGATGTGATTAATGTATTCTTGGCCTGTTTGCTGTGTTGGATGGAAAGGATGATGTCTGCTTCCATTCAAGTCAAATATGAAGTATTTCTACTGAAAATGTCACAACAAAAGTGTTCCCAGGAATAATTTTTTGTCCGGAGTTCATCGGTAAGGAGCTGATGTCAAAAAATTTGGTGCTGGTTAGTTTTGCTTTGAGCATTAACATGACATTTTCATGCTTAAAAGGGGTATAAGTTCTACAGTCAGTTGTCCTAGGCAAAAAATTCTTTCCTATTTCCAACAGGTAATATAGGAGTCCAGTAAACTGATGTTTTTCTAGAGCAGGGGTAAGCTTCTCTTTCTTTTTCCTCCTTCAGAAACAGTAGGGAGCATGAGGACTCATTCTCTTCACCCATTTGAAGAAGACCCCCTTGCCTTGAAAGGGAAGAATGTGTTCCTGTTCTCAGAAGTGCATCTCCCTGACTGTCAGATTCAGGCTTGCCAATGTTGTCCCCATGTTCCTCACACATGCTGGGAAAGTGAGAATCTCATAGTCATCTTCAGGAGATCGTTTTCTCTGGTCTTCAGGTGGCAGAGCTGGTTAAGAGTTTGCCATCCCCTGCTTTTGGCTGCTCCTGATCTTTGTGGCAGAGCACATTCGAGGTTATGATATTCTGAATACAAATAATTTTATATCTGTGCTTGGGCACAGTACTGAATTAGGGCCTCAGGCTCATTTACATAGGACATTCAACTTAATTAGTCCAAATTCACTTAAATTAGTAATTGAAAAATGGATTAAGCTTTATACAAAGCTGGGAAAGATGGGAAAGCATGCCGTGCTTCTGGCTGAGCTTGAGGGCACCTCCAAGAGTGAGTTCCTACAGTCCCCAGGGAAGAGAGTGAAACACACAGGCCTTGCAGACTGGTGCTTTGCTGTGGGTCCTGGCAGTGATGCTGTTGCAGTTTGCAGACAGCGTTACAGGTTTTAGGTTGTCCTTGCAGTGAAAAGGATAGAAGCACAATTAAAAGCTAAATGGAGATGCCAGCGCACAGTTGCATAGGAACGATTTTCACAGCTATGGGACTGCAGAATGTATATATATAACCCTCATTCTAGTGAAACTGTAGCTGGCTTTGTATCAGAAATTGTATCGGTTAAGCTGTCTGGAGTATTTAAAGTCCTGTTCTGGATGACAAATGCAGTGCAACGCTGGCTCCTCAGCCCTTGATGCACTTGATGTGCATCTCCTGTACAGGAGGGGCTCTTTCTGGAGCCTGCCATCCCTTTTGGTTGTTTGGGCAGTTCCTTGCTTTTCTGCCTGCAGTTTTAGTGAGTTCAGCACGGTATGGACAACACAGAATATGGTCATGTGCACAGAAACCCACGCAGGGTAGCCAGGAGCAAAGAGGACCAGAGAGAAGTTAAAGTCACCACCATCTGCTTGAGGTAAAAGAGAGGAGGATCTGTGGTACCTCGCTGCCTAGTAAGAGATGAGATTTGGCTCTGGTTGGTGGTTGTGTGGCTGCCAATGCTGCACCAACTGTAACAGGAAGGATCTTTCCTCCGCTCTGGCAATGAAGAAACCTGCTCCTGATTCTGTGAAGTTCGGTATTTTCTCTCTGGGATGAGGAGGGAATGAGGAGAGCAAAAAGCATTTGCAGTGTCTCATGTGTGGCCTAACTGTTGAGTATCAGCATCACCAGCATCTCTCTCTGTAACTGCTCACAGCTGCGGAAGCAAACAACCCCAGCGATTACTTCTAATACCTGACAGATCACAGACCTACCCAAATATGCACAGGGTTCATAATAATTTTATAGGGAGATGTTGGCAGGAAAGGTATTATGGGATGTTTCAATTTATGCTATCATGACAGAAAACACATATTTGTAAATATAGTTCTGGTGCAGACTGATAAACAGCACATGTTATTTCCAAGTGAAGGTTTTCAGGGTAGGCAACAAAATCTGAAGCTCTTCTTTGAGAGTCTGTATTGATAAGCCACTTAGTGCTGAAAAAATATGGAGTGATATCCCACTTTAAGTGATAGTAAGGAGATTATAATGTTTCTGAGTTTCTAGAGCCTACCAAATTCCCACCCCACAACCTTGTAGGCCATATGTATTTAACTTGGCTTACTTAAATGGAATTACAGAAGCCTACAATTTGCTACATTACTTCCTTTATAAAACCTGAAATGCTCACACACTTTTTTTCTTTGCTCTCTAAGTGAGAAACAGTTTTACTCTTGTGGATTTTGAAGGCTTTTTATGAAATTGATGATATAGGAGAAAAGATTATTTTTATAAAGCCAGGGTCCCTTGTGTTGCTCTGGTTTTGATTAGTGTGTGAACTTTGAGACAGACTTCGTGGTGAGTGACTTGTTTAAATGCTACTTAGTTTTTAGTATTTCATTTGTTGCCTTTAGAGAAAGTGAGATGTCCATAGGAACTACGATTAACATTCTTTACTCTGTTCCCAAAGGTTTACTTCTGTAAGAGAGATTATTGATTGTGACTCTTTGAAGGAGAATTGGCCAAAAATAATCCTTCTTGACAGGATTTCTTCTTGGGATAGGACCTGAGAGGGGGCAGTTTAACGAAAATAACAAACACAGTTACAAACAAAACAGAATTTGTTTCAATCTCATGGAGGAATTCTGTGGATTTTGCTAGTTCTAATAATACATCACCTTGCTGTGCAAAGTCTGCCTCTCACCACAGGGTGGTAGGGGAAAAGCTGCTTTTTTCATACCAGGAGCCTTTTACATCAGCAAACACACAATATTACACTCCTTAAGAATGAGTGTTTTGTTAGGTTGACAGAGAAGAGAGGGGAATTAAAGTTCTCTGTCTAAGGACAAGGTCTACTTTCATGAATCACAAATTGTGGTAGATTGGCAGAACTGGCCTATGAAGCAGAGGCACAAAGTTCAGAGCATTCCATTCATTTTCATATGTCATTGTGTGTCTGCACTGGAGACCATCTTGAGGGGTCTGTTCAAGGTAGACAGAGTTCTTCCTTCAAAAATACACAATAAAATAGTGGCAGGTAGGAGAGGCTGGGTCTTGTTCTTCAAAAGACACAGAGGACTGGAAGAATGGCGAGCAAAACCAAATCCTTTGAGACAAAAGGAGACACATCTTTCTAATTTCTTAACACAGTGTGCATTTCTGAAACAGCAAAATCAGGAGAGACTGTGGAATTAAAATTCCAGCCTCTGGGTCCAGGAGGTCCAGGTGGTCCTGAGCTAGGTTAGCACCATTATAATGATTTCTTTAGACTTATAAATACTACCTCAGATACTAATCTTCCTCCTCCTACCCTTTTCAATTATCTGCACTAGATAGTACAGGAAAAGTGCTGCAAATCTATTTTAAGCTTTCTGTGACACCCACAGGGAGGAAGAGAGGAGAAAATCCAGGCAAATGTGGAGGTGTAGTTTCCTCAAGTTGAGTTTATGTAGCTTCTGTGAGAATCAAACACTGCTGTGAATAGAAGGACAACCCGAAATATCAGTTCTGTGCCCTGGACAGGGCTCGGGCTCTGCACTGGACTCCACGATCCTACGTAGAGGTGAACTTGGGCACCAGTGGAGTTGTGCTGCAGGAACCACTGTTTTCTCAGAGCAGGTCACAAAAGGTGCTAGTAACAGTGGCAAGTCATAGACTGCAGGCTCTGAGCTTCACAGTTTTCAAGGATTGTCCTCCCAGTGCAAAAGCCTCTGAGTGAAAAAGCTGTGCTGTGTGGGTTCCTCACACTGTCCTTCCCATGCAAGGATGAGTTTCCAGGAGCTGTGCTGTGTGGGTTCCTCACACTGTCCTTCCCATGCAAGGATGGGTTTCCAGGAGTTGACTGAACATTATGAAGAAATCCGTAATTCAGAGAGCTTGAGAGATAAAATGTGGAGCATCTTCTTCATAAGCCCTTATTTATTAGGAGGACTGTACACTATCAGTCTATTGCAGTCCTACCTATTGCAGGCTCTGCTAAAGCAGGTTTTAAAAAAAACGTTTTTCTGAGCACACATGTTTTAGGTAAGAAATTGTCCAGTGAACATCCCTGGGTAGTTATGATAAAAATGAGTTACTCCCATATATCCAGTCAGTGCAGTGATTTCCAAACCCAGGCTTGCAACACAGTTTTTTTGAAGTAGGTATTTGCCTCTTGTTTGCATTGAGTTTGGTTAATGTTTACTGTGCTTTGGCATATGAGCACAATGGAGGGAAGCAGATGCTGTGCATGTACCTGAGGCCTTTTTATCCCAGGTGCACCAAAGAGAAACAAACCATTACTGGTCAAAGGGACAGCTCACTTCCAGCAAAGGCTTCGACATGCCGTCATGTCTCTGCTCTTGCCCAGACGTACTTGCTTCACATAACCCATTTCTACGTTATTTCATGAAGTCCTGGATCTATTTCTTTCTGATTCTTCGCTACTACCCTCACTCATTCCCTCAGTAACTCCCAGTGCTTTTCATCCAGTCCACGTTTTTTATTTTGGATAAATAACATCCAGCTATTCTGCTCACAAAGCTCTGTTTCATTTAACCTTTTCTTTCTCCATTATAACTTCCCTCTTTTATGCTTTAAATTGCTCTCTGAATCCTGTGGAAAAGTGTATTGCGGGGAGGAAAAGGAATACCAAATGTGGGCTGTGGTGGGCAGGATGTAAGGGTTTAAAACTGTAGCAGCAGAAATTTCCTCCCAGCCTCATGCTAAGAGGTCAGGACAGCAAGAATTACAGTAGATTACTTAGGGAGGTAGGTCTTAAAAGAGAGAATAATAATAATAAAAAAAGAAAGACAGAAATGTTCGTAATTTTGAGTCCTGGTCCAAGATCTCTTCTGGTCTTCTCTTCAGCCCTGTTTTCTGTAAATCCATAATTTGTCCAGAAATCCTTTTCAAATTCTTCTCACCTGCTATGAGTTCTTTTTTTACATTTTCCCCCAATACCTTGTGGCCTATTCAGTGTATCTTTCGTGGCATTGACTGTATCTATATAGTTATATGGATTTATTATTATAAATCTTTGTATGAGACTAATACTTGCAACACAAAGCTTTTATATCTGGGAGTAGCAGATCTTTGATTGATCAAGAAAATAGCAGGATATGTTACAGAAAGAAGAAAATCTGTCATTTGGTGGAGATATTTCTGGTGTTTATTATAAAATATTTGAGACTTTCCATCACTGGAAATAAAATTCTAATCTACTTGTCCGTTAAAGAAAGCATTTTAAAAAGACGAAATTAGCAAGATTCTTTTTTAACTTCTACTGACAGAACCTTTCACATACATTTTCCTTGAAATTTATTGCTTCAACGTTTCTTGTATTCTGAAGTCTTCACCTAAAGCTACTTCATAGTATTTATGATTAAAATAATACTAGAATTATACTGAAGTATTAAAGAAGCAAGCAGTGACTATTTTATATGCATATATGCAATGTTTAAATTGTTCTATGTACATAGTAACATGGGGCTGTATGACAATACAGCAAAATGATGTATTGTATAACAGTTATTAAATGTACTGTATTTTGCCATGTTATTTTATTACATTTACAGAACATTTGAGTAAAGGTGATAATACCTATTTGATCCTCAAATCTTGTCCCTGTTGTCATTTATACTTGGTATAAACATAATCCTTACTCCATTGAAAATAAGAATTTTTGCTCAGTTTTATTCAGATGTTTAAAGTCTATTTCCACTTGGATTCAGGATGAAAACTGAACTGAAATTAATTTTTCAGTGGGACAGCATGTCCTAAAAAATTCCAACTTGAAGTCTCTAATTTCAAAATGTCCTCTTAAAAAGTTTGGATGTTCCTGGTCCGAAATGCTTGGTTTGCCCTTGGTGAAGGAAGAGGACCTCTTGCCACTTAGTTCTCTGTGACATTAATCTCAGTCTGCCTGACAAGCTGTGGGACCTCATGGGACGTGTTGAGTATCAGAAGCTGAAGTTTTCTGTTCACCCCTTGGCTCTGGGCCGGACAGCCTGGACCTCCTTGCAGTGCCTTGGATTCTGGTGCAGTGAAAAGTCAGCATCACATCTCACATTACCACGGGGAAGATGCAACCTGGCCAGCCTGTGGCAGTGTGGTGTGTGGTGGCCTGGCTGGGTCAGGGAAGCATTCTTGGTTAAAAATGACTATTTCTGTTTTGCTTTGTTTCGTTGCATTGGTTATTTTTAACCCAAACCAGTTATTCAGCCTGGTTCACAGCATAACCCCATGAGCAGCTTTTCTGGCACAGTCAAGACACAGCCTGGTATGGGAGAGAGCAGCACAGTGAGGGAGCTGCCTGCACTGGCACTGAGGCTGGAGGAAATGGTCATCAAACTATGGCGATGGTTTCCTATTCTTCCAGCAGGTTGTTTGTAGAATAGGTAGGGGGATGAAGGGAGGTTAACTTGAGCTTGAATTTGAACAAAGGCTGGAGCGCTAAAAGTTGACAATAAGGAAATAAATGACAACTTCTCTGTCATGCCTAATCCCATCCACGTCTTGAATGGAGCTCAGAGCTAAGAGAGGATGTGGTGGTGGTCTTTGATCACATTTTTACATTCTTGACACCTTGCAGGACACATTCCCTGTCACCGAGTAAGAGGGTGGCAAACACACAGTGTCAGTGGGCTTCTCAATCCCACGGTACGTGTGATGAGATCAGAGTTTCCTTGAAGTCAGTGTAGTGAACTAAGTGCATGAGAACAGCACAAACCATCTGCAGAGTGGTATTTCTCTCATCTTGCTTTCCTTTGACTTCTCAGTGTTGGCCAACATCTGTGGTGACGAGATGATCTTTGGAGCAGTGGGATCTGGAGAAAGAGGATGTGCTCCTAGTCTTTGCCTGTGTTCTTCCCAAAGGGTGGGAAGCACAGAAAGAGAAAGCCTCCCAGAGAAGCAGCAACAAGGAATTGCCTTAGAAAAGCCAACTCTGAAGTCTTGAAGTTTAGTAAATATTTGCTTTTGTACCTTGAGGCCGCTGATGTTTAAAATGTGAAAATATTTTTCTTACCCTGAGGCCAAAGAAGTTTGTGCTTTGATTTAAACATTCATTCTGGTTTGTATTTAAGCCACCACAAAGTAAACTATCACACGAGCAGGGCTCTTGAAAACACTCATTGTGCATCCACCCTCTGGCTTCTATTTTATCACAAGTGATGAAGGATTGGAATTTAATAAGGGATAAGCTGTAGAGCTGGCCCAGAGGGTTAGCACAGCCAGCTGGGCTCCGAGTGTCTGGCAAAGGACTTTCGCCCAGCAGGTTTCTCTGAGGTTTGGGAAGTCTGCATCTCTGTGCAACAGTCAAGAAGCAGCACAGATAAGCTCCCTAGGGAGCCTCCTTCAGACCCTCACAGCCAAGGCAGATTGCTATTGAGAGAAACCTTTGGGAAAAAGAAATCTTTCCCAGCCAAATGGATCCCATCAAATAGGAACGTGTTTGGCCGTTCCACTGAGTCCTCCTGCAAACCTGAGAAGTGAGAAGATCCGTTCCTCATGCACAGCCCATCTGCCTTTCTGAGGAGCTCCAGAGCAGTAAGTATGGGCTGCAGCCTCCGGGTTGATCTGGGCTTTATTGACCTTCAAGAAATCCCTTTGACTTCAGTTGCGATGTCAAACGAGTGCTGTGATTTGAAAACCCTCTGTGAATGTACCTCTGCATTCTTAAGACAGTAGCCTTGTCTAATGGCTACAGTAATATCTGTGTGTCAAAACTGAAGTGTTTTATAGGTCATCTATCACCAGCAACTGTGGGGCTGAGTCTCTTCCCCTATTATAGCATGCCCGTTTGTATAATGGGTAGTGTTTAGTTACCTCAGGAGTGGTTTTGCAGGACTGATAAATGTCGGCAAAATCTCTAAAAAGAAAGATTGCTCTTTTTTTGGATTAAGCTGTTTATCTATTATTCCAGTTCTTTATACACTGAAAAAAAAAAAAGGAAAATAAAAAAACCCTTATCACTTCTCTACCATGGCTCTCAAAGCTTCAGTGTAAAAGCAGGTCTCTTACATTAACTGCAGGAAGTAGAAAGCAAGGAGAAAAATTGTACAGTGGTGAAGACTTTCACCATCACCAGACTGAGATTAAACACTACACTGGGTAGTATTGGTGTTGTATCCCTTTTAAATCCATGCCACTGGGAAATCACAGGTGGTCTTACACCAGTTGAAAGCAGGTGCAGATGAACCCTTAAAAAGTTTTTTAAAAACCTGTAGTAATACATTTTGCAATCTAAGTGATTGCTGGCTTGAAGTAAATGGATACCAGCTGTTCTTGAATAGGATTTGAAAGTGCCCGTACTGCATAGAAAAGCCAATGTTTGGCTTTCTTGGACCACTGATGAAAATTTGTTTGGGAACCACCATAAGACACGATGCTTTTAAAAACCAGACAGATACAGGTGCAGGACGTAGCCCCAGCCACACCGAGCATTCAGGCTGAGCACTCAAAACACCTGGGTAAATGAGAAGTTATTTCTGACCATTACACCAGCTGTAGGCGTGTTGCTGTCCGTCTGCTGGATTTGGAGGCTGCTAACAAAGCCAGGAGAGAACTAAATACTGTTCTTTGGTGTCAGCTCACTAGGAACTGAAGAAAATGGAAAGGCACAGATTGCACTACCTTACTTCACCAGTGACAGTTTTCAGTCTTTATAGATATGCTTTATGAACTGTCATTTTTCAGATTTCTCTGGCTGCCTGTGCCCGTGGCCATACTTTTCTTTTATGGTGTATTGTTCTGCTTCCCTTCTTTTTATCTGGCTGTCCTGCAGCAATTCTAATGTGTGCTGTCCCATGATTTGGAGGTTACATCTGCTGCCCGTGAAATTTCGGGATCACAGGATCTGTCCTATACTGAAAGACGAATTTGGAAGGTAACTGGCCAACAGATTGATTGTTAAACAGTGTTCAAAAGCTATACACACCATTTTAGGTCAGTGTTAAAATAGTCAAGTATCAATTGCTGTGGCTCTCCTTAGCCTCAGTCACTTATTTTAGTGCGGCTCAGAGGTACACCCAATCTTCTAATGCTGATAACCCAGAGGTTCTGAATGTAGAGACGTCACTGCAGTCTCAAATACCAGCACATATTTATAGCATCTGTCTCAGTAGAGTTTCCTTTCTTCCCTACAATTATTTGAAGGCTGTAAGCCAACTCCAACACCCACAGAGAACTAATTTAAATCAAGATTTAAAACACCAAGTAGGAAATCTTGGTTTAAATAATACATTTGATCTCTTTTTGCAGTAGTAAGTTATGCCAGATATTTTTTTGAAGTAGAAATTAGCTTTCATGGGTTGGTAACCATTAGAATACCTAAAGGGGGCCTACAAGAAAGCTGGAGAGTGGCTTTTTACATGGGCGTGTAGGGCCAGGACAAGGGGAAATGGCTTTAAACTGAAAGATTGTAGATTTAGATCAGATAATAGGAAGAAATTCTTCACTGTGAGGGTGGAGAGGCACTGGAACAGGGTGAAGCTGACAGTGCCTCACCCCTGGAAGTGTTCAAGGCCATGTTGGATCAAGGGAGTGACCTGGTCTAGTGGAAGGTGTCCCTGTCCATGATGGGGGTGTTGGAACTGCATGATCTGTCCCTTCCAACCCAACCCAGATTCTGAGATTCTATGATTTATAACAAAAGATAGTACACAGCGAGGTCTTTTTTCTTGTTAACCAAAAGTATTTCTCTATGAATATTTATTATGTTGATAAATTAATGATCACTTTATCATATTCTTAATTTTGTCATATTTTTAATTGGAAAATGAAGCATGGTTCATTTATTTCTAGATTTTTTCCTTGCTTTTATGAATCTATAATTGAATGAAAACTAGAATTCAATAAAAATTCCCCAAATAGCTTAATATTCTCCTTCTTACCTAAATAAAATATATTAAGTGATGTCTTATAAGAAAATAAAACCCCACATTCTTTTCTTAGCTTAAAAGCAACTAACTGGTTTGTTACTATGAATAATTAAGTTATCAGTCACTGAAGTAAGTCAGAGCAAAGAAATTGCGGAACTTATTGTACTCATATTTATTCATAGATTGGAGAAGGGAAAAAAGTCCTTTTTTCAAAAATTCCCTGTGGATTCACAACTTGAAATGAACTTGTTAAATAGAACCGACTGAATAAAACTAAATTAGTAAATATTTTGTGTGTGCAAGGAGGCTACTGCTTCCAAATCTGCTTCCAAATTTTCTACCTCAGCAAATTCTTGTGACAGGGAACCCACCTAGTTCACCTGACTAAAACTCACCTAGTACACCTGACTAGAACTTCAGCAGTAACAGTATGTTATTTTAAGAAATTATATAATTTTAGGCCTTGATATTAATTGTTTTAATTTCACTTTTAATTTAAGTAAGGTTTTTTTTAAGTTTTTATTTCACGTAAAGTTGTTTAGGTTTTACGTGACTGGGGGGTTTTTTGTCCACTTTGTCAACTACCAGGGAGTGTAGAAAAGGCAGTGGCTTGTGTTCTGCACAGGCCCACTAATTTAAGTTGTGGAGGTTGTGAATTGGCACGAATTGTGCGCTCTAAAAACCAGAAAACTGCATGAAAATGACCTGGAAACCTCATTCTACAGATGGAGGAGGGTATTTTGAGCTCCTGGCCTGGCCGGGAATTCCCCGGGCTGAGAAACATCCATCTCTAGCACGAGCAGCATCTGGCACCACCCCTGCTCAAGATCTGGTTTTTCCTCTGTATAATGTAGAAGGAAGGGAGTAGAGGCCACAGCAGCAAATAACAGGTGAGGCATAGGGCATTTCACAGGGAATTCATGGCAGGCTTGGGTTCATGGTCTCCCAGTTTGCTTTAAGCCAGCAACTCTCCCAGCTCCTCATTAATCCCCAGGAAATGCCCTGTGTTCTTACTGTGGGTAGTGTGAATCAACAATATTCTGCATCTGCTCTGCGTAGTGAAGACAAGAATGCAAGGTAATAAATTTCCCTTCTTTGTGAAAATGTGGCATGTTTTCATCCAGAAACCTTTTGTTCTCCCTCTTAACATTGATAAAAGGTGCTGGAAAAGATTTCCTCATCCATGTAGTGATGCCAGAGGATACAGACAAAATGTCTCATCCCTTTACTCCAAGGTCTTTTCGCTTTAATTTTTCCACCCCCAGCACCCCATTTGCGGGTTGTTTTATACCTGAGTGGATTTTAGAACATGGTCAGTTCTTCACCTTAACTAGAAGAAGTCATTTAGCAGGTAGCTGAATGTCATGTTCTAGAGAGGGGTTGCTGAGCAAGAGTCCCACTCACATCATCTGCTTTGCTGTTGGATGGGCACAGAAGTTTTAAAGTGAGAGTGGAGAACTCCTCTGACACAAAAGGAAGATGAGGAATGATGTGCCCCTCTCAACAAGTGTCTTTGCTGCAGGAATATATATAATCTGAATAAATACGATCAAGACGCTGAGTTGTTTGTAGAGAAAGTCATTTACAGGTGGAAGGACACAATACATCTTGGTTGGGTGTAACACTCTGTGTTTTGGCTCTTCACCTGTCGTTTATTTAACACAATTTTGAGCTGTGCATTGCAGGTGTTAGACACAACACACCCTCAGCTCCACTGTAAAACACAGTCCCTCTTGCCTGAGGTAAGCTGAATTCAAAACTTTGTATGTGAGTATTCTAATTTTGGCATGCACAGATTCCACATATAGCTTACCATGGTATGAAATTCCATGATGTTGCTATGGAAGAACTCTGATTTATACTATCCATGCACATTGCAAAAATCAATTTTTTCCCCCCCATACTTTATATTTTTAAGGAGACGGGTTCTAGCTGGAGCTGTACCCATCCTTGTATGGATGGGTCCCGGTAAGTTCTGTGAGTTTGCTCAGGGACTGGGTATTTTGTCTTAGGCATGGTGTCTGCAGGCATCCCCCTCAGCCCTGAGCCAAACACCAGCACACCTCCAAAGTACACAACAGCAGAGTTGCCTCACTCCCAGACCAGAGACTGACTGGTTTGGTCTGAATGCATGTCAAAGAGTTTGGGGGAGGCTGGATATGCACAGATGGGTGCTGGAAAAAGTGCTCACAGATGTGCTCTGAACCACCTCCAAAGTCCCATGCTGGGGTAGAGGACTGAGTGATACAAAGACCTGCTAAGTAAGAGCAAAAGGCAGACACCATGTCTATCTCCTTTTGAAAAGGATTTGAAATATTTGTTCTTTGTTGTTTCCAGCACACTGGGAATGGTTGCCTGGTGTTGTTCTGTCCCGGCCAGTTGCTCTCCTGTCAGAACAGACAATCTTCAGATA
Source organism: Gymnorhina tibicen (assembly GCA_013399875.1). NCBI lineage: Eukaryota > Metazoa > Chordata > Aves > Passeriformes > Artamidae > Gymnorhina > Gymnorhina tibicen. The sequence goes on from VXAZ01002730.1 coordinate 1,280,240, forward strand.
AATTTATCTTTTTTTTATACTCAGTTTGTGGGCTGATCTAGGAGAACAGCATGGCTCTCTGTCTATTTTGGCAGAGGTTCCAAGCCAGGCTCTGACAACCTGGGTCTGGCTCTCTGTTGGGTGCTGTGTGTTGCAGACAGATCCTAAACTGAAGTGTTCCCTGTCCAGTGCCATGTGCTGCTTCTGCAGAGGGGCTGCAGGCCATCAGGGAATGTGGGAATGCTATTTTTCAGGAGCTGCCTGCACATTATTACCTGCATCATGATTCAGTCTCCCTCCTCTAGCAGCCCTAAGCACTCTTGTGGGTTTCAAAAGCCTCATACGACTTCTCTGATACTTCCACAGCCTACAGCAGAGCAGGGAGCTGGGAAAGGAGGAAAGTGAAGCCAGAGAAGTTACATATGTGGGAAGGAAGTTGAATTCTCATGAAAGAGATACTGGACATACATCTTCAGAGAATTTTTCTCAGAATTTGATACCAGCGGCTTTGATAAAAGTCCATGATCCCCTGAACTGAGGTAGACACACTATTGTTTAAGAGGCCCTTCATGGCACATCCCCGTTACCACGTTTTTACATGGAGTTTTCACGCAAAGCGAGTCTGATGGGGTCTGAGAAAACTGGAAATTTAGTACTGGTCTGTGGTCAAAACTTTCTGCAAGTACAAGGATGTTATTCATCACCCTGCTGAGAGTCCAGTAGTACCTTCTTTCATTTTTTGATATCACACTTTCTCAGTCAGCCCATACACAGAGGAAATTATGTTATTATAAAGGAAAACACTTCTTTTTAAAAACAAAGCCAGCACCAATAGCCTCAGCAGTTTCCACATGCTCAAAGTTAGCTTCACCTTGTGTTTTGTGAAACTTGCTGTTGTGCTGGCAACATGAACAATGATCATCTGAAGAACTTTCTTATGTTTGCCTTTGGATCTCATGTAGATTAAACAGCAAAACCCACATCAAGAGAGAAATGGTTCCTTCTTCTGTACTTCAGTGACTGTCTAAGAAATAACAACTTTTTAGTGACTATCTAAGAAATAACAACTTCTCTTTACCTTTCTCTTTTGGGGTTTGCTCCTCTCACTCTGTTGCAGTCATCTCTCACTTGTAAATGCACCAGGGTCTTACAAACCTCTGTTGTTTTGGAAAGGAAGAACATTCTCTGTGTGCTACCCTAATGAAGCTGCATGAGCTGCTTGCTCTGCATTTGCTGCAGGAGAATCCTTGGGGGCAAGTGTAGAGCTGTGATACAGGCCAGGGCTTGACCTGTAAATAGGGAAGGAGCTGGAGCACTCAATGGCCAGCAAACAAAGGTGTTTCTCTGTGCCTGTCTCTTGCAAGGCAGCACAGATGCCTGTGGTTTTGGGGATCCAGGAAGTAAAGGAAGAAGCTGGGATCTGCAGCTCCCACTGGGCAAGGTTCTCTCCCTGGCTCCCTGCACAGACAACTGGAAGTACTGGTGCATTCTCCCTTTCCTTCAAGACCATCATTTCCTCTTGAGGTGCTGGTGGAAGTGGAGCCGTGCTGTTTTCCCAGAGCTATTGCTGTGGGTAGGAGCATCTTCCTGCTCCAGACCCCCTGTCCATGAGGGTTTGTGCTGGCATTTGCTCTATGGAATAACTACGAAATCCACAGCATTTCTGCAGGCGCAGCAGGCTCCTCCAGCCCACCTTGCATTTTTCTGCAATAATGTGGCTTCAGTAGTTAAAATTGTGTGATGTATGTGTTTTGAGGAGGCAATTCCAGGACAAATCACAGAAGAAAGGCTCCGACTGTTGGCAGTTCTTGGAGTTTACCACTTTTCACCTCTGCTTCCTTGTATAAATAGCAAAGCCTTAGATTTTCTTTCATATCAGAACGTAAGAGTACTTTCATTTTTTAAAAATAAATTATTTAAAATTTCTCTGCGGTCAGCATTTTGAATACCTTAATAAAAGATAATTTTTCCTCTGCAAGTCTCAAATCAAAAGCTGTTTCTTCCCCCTGTATTCCTGAGCTCTAAGTTTAAAATAAAAATGAACATATTGAATTTGAAGAATTGTGGAGCTGAATTTTACTACAAGGCTTAGACCAACACACACATGATTTTAATATCTGGAAATGTGTGGTTTTATTTTATCAGTTATGTAATTGTGTGTTATTAGCTATTTTATTTCTGTGCTAGACCGGGATATATTTATGAAATTCCTTAAGGTGAACTGAAAAAAAGAAAATGCAATGGACTAAATTGTTGTGGTTGTGTGCCATAAACAGCAAATTAGTACACAGAATTTGAGAGTTTTAAAACCCTCACGCTATTTAGGGACACATTGAGGGGATATTGCTGTTGGGTTAAAAACGTGTGCTCCTTGCCCCAACTTTGCTGCCAGGCTCACAACACCCTCCTAACACGTGCTCTCAGATCCTCAGATTTCAGCAGAAAGTCTTTCATGTGAAAGGGAAAAAAAAAATAAAATCAAGGAGACAGATTTTGGTTTCTGTTTATTTTTTTAAAAGCTACGAAAAGATGGTTCTATAGGAGCCATATGAATTTTATTCCTACACAGTCCCCTCCCGAGCATCGTCTGGGCTATAGACAAAGGGCTGTGTTGCTTAGCAACCCCCCTAAAGCTCATCAACACAGCCTTGGTATTAATATTTACCCCCCCCTCCTTCCTTAAAAAAAAAGCCTTACTCTGGAATTTGAAATGGGATCTGTCCTCCCTCTCTTTTGTGCAATTAAAGCAATACTGCTCACTCTTTCCAATTAATGTTACTGGCTAAACCAAACAATTTCTGCCAGGAGGGCCAAATACAGCTCTTGGGTGACTGACTGGAATAAAAGTTACATCAGGGGTGAATTTCTGTAGCCCAGTGTTTTCTACTATCACTGTTTTGTAGTTTCCTTCAGATCACTGAAATCCCTAATTTCCATCTTCCCACGCTTTTTTCCTGAGTCCTCTCCTTCCATTCCCATACTGAGGTGCTCCCTTCTGGCTGCAACCTCCGCGCCGCCTCCAGCAACTCTGGCTTCCTCAGTGGGGCACTGTGGGGGCAGGAGGGGTTTTCCTACAGCCTCTGAGGGCACCCAGATACCAGGACAGCTGCTGAATAAACCAGGATGAAAAAAATCCAGTAAACACAACTAAAAGCTCAACTACCCACACTGGGACTAACCAGAACCCGGCTGTTCCTTGGCAAAAAGATTCTCTGCACCAGCAAGAGCCCTTTGCACGACATGAGTCCCTTTACAGCCCATTTTTGAGAAGTTCAGTGGAATGTAATTAGCACACGGACTGGAGAAAATGTCTCTGGAGGGAGCAAAGCAAATTATTCAATGCCAGGGAAATATTTGGAACAGGCTCTGGCTTTCTGTTTGTGTTAAATGGCCGTGAGATCCAGGGATATTCACTTTTCTGCCCTTTGGCCTTTCCAGAGAAGCGCCACCAGAAACACAGATCTGACTCTACCAGTACAGGCAGTGCATACTCATCATATAAACTTGTCATTGTATCAAAACACCGTGGCTACACTGGGATCTGGGGTGAAATAGAGAAGCAGGACGGAAAGAAGTCAGATGGAGCTACGACTTACTGTGCACTGCTGAGAAAAGGGCACTTAAACAAGTGCCTAAATGAGGGTTTGGTGCTTAAAGTTTTGGCCACATTTGCTTTCTCCAAAATCCTGGCCACAAAATGTGATGCTCTGCAAGGCACGGATTCTTTCTGGAGTAAGTTGGGATGCATAAGGCTGCTGGGAAAGACACTGAAGGATGAGAAAAGAACTGTGATTCTGGAAGCAATTTCTTCTCGAAATCATTTTCCTTTGGGGGTGAAAAGGAAATTATTTTAAGGTCAGGAGCAGATGTGTTTGGAAAACTAATTGCAAATGTGATAAAGGAAGAGAGGTGCAGGGTCCTTCAAACAGAAGCAGCAACTCTGTAAACAGCAATATTGACTTCAGGCTCCAGCAGTGTCTTAATACTATATATTCTTTTTTTTCATAACTTCTACCCCTTCTGTCATGCCAAGAAATAGTAAGAACTGTTTACTAATATCAGTGAGACAGGAGAGCACGAAGACTTACGGTTGTTAGGCTACTCTGGAATGGAGAGAACACCTTGCAGGTGCCTCACAGCCAGCTCCAGTCTGTCCTTCCTAGCTGTGAATATGGAGCATATCTCAGGCCCACATTTTTCCTGGAAGGTTACACCAAGACCTGTCACATGGACTTTTCTTGGCCTGTAAACTCAATGCAGGGTTCTTTAGAACAATGTTAATTCCACTTGGCCAGATCCTCAGCTGGAGCCAGCCAATACACCCATTGCTTTCATCATCTGCACTCTGTGACAGCCAGGAAGGATCAGTTCTTTATATCTAAAAAAATTCTTTCTTAGAAGTCCTGAAATCTGAAAGCTTATTACTTTTGATTGGATTAGCCTTCATTCAAAAGAAAATCAGCTTTCAGCCTCTATAAACTGGACCTCCTTTTGATTCCACTCATTTTTCACTGGTTTTGCCCTTGTGAATCTCCTTTAGGATTGCTCCTGACTTACACTGATATAAAAATAAGAAGATACAGGACCACTAAGTGGTCCTGACATTTAGAGCCAAAATGTGTGTGCCAGTCTAGGTGCAGGTACACCTCAGCACAGGGGGTACAAATACGGGAGAGGAGAGAAGGGCAGTGGGGCAGACATGAGCAAACTGAGTGGGAACTGTGCACGGGGCTGAGCCACTTGGAGAGCAGTGGAAGCATCTCCTCTTTTTCCAGCTGTTGATGATTCAGCCTCACCTTTGCTTGCTCTCACATCACTCAGCTACAAGCAGATACCATCTTTTGGATCCAGTAGTGTCAGTGAGTAAGTACTCTTTAGCACCTTGCTGGTAGACTTTAAATCCCTTCTCTACGGGTTTGGCAGGAAAACAGCTTTCATAAACTTCCCCTGTTTCACTCTGGGCAAAGAGACTCAGCCTAGTTGTGCCCGACCTTTCCTGCTGTGGGTTAGAAAGTGCACACAAGAGCTACTCCTTCAGCACAGCTGGAAAGACCTCAGTGCAGCGGGGAGGTGGGTGATGCCTGAGGGTGGTGATGCCTCCCAGGCTTTGCTACACGCACAAGAGACTGGCTGGTTGTTGCTGCAGATGCTCTGTTAATGCTGCCTTTATGCCAAATCAGCTACAGCATCTTGAGAAGCTGCAGAACAGCACTTCCAAGGGTAACTGATTTAACTGGCTTTGTCTGCTAAGTTTACCTCTTTAAATGGCTCTTTAGGGGAGCTGATGCTTCTCATTTACTTCATCATCTTTTTTTTTTCTTTTTGTTTCTGACAGGAGTTAGTGCTGCTGCTCATCCTGATCTCCTGAGCACATTCTCATCTTCTGTGTGACAGGAGATCCTTTTGTGCCCTGGGCATTTACTTTTGAATTATTTTAATTTTAAACAATGCTAATGCAAAGCAGGGATAATAGCTGTGTGATCCTGCCTTCAGTGCAAAAGACTGGGTCTAGCCTGAGCAGGGAAAGAGCAAATTTCCTTACCTTTCTTTGGTCTCTCTTAAAACTACCTGAGGCAGCACTGAACTTGTTCATTCTTCTGTAAGTCCAACTGGGATAGTGTATTTTCCACTGGGACCGGTAAAGTCCATGTTATACCTGTTGCCAGATTGACTGGATTCAGTGGCCACCAGTCAGGACAGCTGGGCTTGACCCCATAACCAAGGAAGAGATCCTATTTGACCACTACAGGCTGCTCATATTCACCTCATCTGGCTGCCAAAGGGTTGAAAGGGTTTGTGTTTGCAAACCTTTCCCTCTTATGATCTCCCTTCTTCAGCATTCACACATCCTGCTGGGTTTGAGTTAGCCAATATCCTCAGTTTTGGTTTTGTCTTTGGTTTTGAGCTTCCAAAATCACTTGTGCAAAGTAGAAGAAGGGGTTGGGGGTTTTTTGTCCCAAAGAAACAGCACATTTTACCATGTGTAAAATGCTTTTCACCTTTCTAACAAACTCAGTTAACTAATTAATCCTTGCAATATCCCTGGAAGGAAAGTAAACATTATCTCACTTTTACACACGGGGAAACTAAGGCAGAAAGGTGAAGTGAATTGCTCAAGGCTGGTGAAAGATTTAGTGCTGCAGTCAGTTTCATAAACACAGGGGTTTTCTGGCTCCTGGTCCCGCATGCAGGCAATTAGACCAAGTCTCCAATGGATAAAATAGGCTACAAGGCACGACCTTCCCCTTGAAGCAGTGATGTTGCTCTGGGGTCTGCAGAAAGGGTGAGGCTCACAACTAGGGAGAGGTGAGGGAGGGGCAAGCACTGTCCTGGTCTGAGCCCCATCCCTTTCTAACTGTGCCCCACCACTGTCCCAAAGATAAAACAAGCTGCCTAACACGTACAGCAAATGGAGCCCCAGAATGCTGCACAGGTTCAAAGGAGTTTTGGGTCAGCTATGGCAAATCAGTGTAATTTTGGGTCAGCCGTGGCAAATCAGTGTAATTTGGACGCAGTGTGGAAGACACGAGTGCTGCATCTCCTGCAAATAGGCCTCCATGTGATGGAGATATGATTCGCTATGCCTGTCACCAGGGGGAATAAACAAGAATATTCATCTGCCTATCTTTTATGGGTATTCTGTCTCAAGAAAGGCTGTGAGAAACTTTCCTGGTAAGTGTTTTGTGCTGGCGCTGTGCTCATTCTGCTTAAAACTGTTCCACTTGTTCCAGAATTACGCTGGGCGAGGGAGCAGCCTTATCACAGAACTAAGCAAGTTCTGGAATCAGTGACAATGGTGTGAGCAGAGAAGTTGATTCAACTTCAGAACTGCTCAAGCTTTCTGCTGCCGTATCTGAGCACGGGGCTGGCCAAAAATATCTGTCTCTGGACCAGGCGAGAGGGGAAAATTAGAACATCTGTGCAGCAAGGAAACTTTGCTGTGTCGTCAGCCAGCACTGTCAAAGGCACTGCTCTAGGGAAGGTTGTACCTGTGCTTCAGTCTTGCTATTAATAATGAGCATTCCTGCTCTTCCTGAGACAGAGAACCAGTGACTGAGGAATCAACACTGCCCCTCCAAACTCACCAAACTGTTTTCATAGCTAGTGGGTCTACGCTTTAAAACAAAACAAAAACAGCTCCAAAAATATGGCAAGTGAGTGCTAGTAATTTTTATTTCTGCACTGAAGCAAATTGTTCCAAGCATTTTGTGAGAGAAGGACAAGAGAGGACAATCCATCAGTGCAGAGTACATCAACATATTAAAAAAATGCAAGTAGTGGGGAAAGCTTTTAATTTGAATGATATCAGTGCCCACAAGCATGACAATAATTAAGGGTCTGCCAGCATGGCTATTATACATTCTGGTTTAGTGCATTTAATATCTCAGCTCCTTCAAATAATATCAGCCTGATGGCTGGCAAGCATGTTTCCACTCTGGATGCAAATCAAACTCTCACACACCGTTCTGAAGCCTCACTTTAAAGGTAGGACTTCTTTGCATCAAGACAGGACAGGCTGTCCTTTGTCCTTGCAGTTCTGTAATGCTGGTACACTTCCACTACCTGAGAAAAAGGAGAATAAATTATCCTCCTTACAGTTAGACTGAAGTGTTATCGTACCCCACTTCAGGGCAATTTTCCCAGCTGTCAAAACTTTCTTTCTCCCCTGGCAGGTGTGTGTTCCGTGATCTGACGGGGATGCTCCCTCCCTTTCGGGTCATAATGAGGGTAAGGGAGGGGCTGTGGTCCCTCCCTCCTCTGCGGCCCCGGGCTGGTGCCTGACAGGGCACGTTGTGCTCCATTGCATTCCGCTTGCCGCGGGTGGGCTGACTGCCGGGCTGCAGCCAGCTCTGATGGGGCAAGAGGGCAACCGAGGGGTTTTACTTCATCTCCTGGTGCTTCCGTGCTGCGTTATTCCCGCGGAGCCGCAGGACCGCCTCAGGAAGCGCAGCCCGGAGCGGCACTGGCACAGCACCAAGGTGGATGAGAACAGATGATCGCTTTTGCAAATAGTAATTTCCAACACTCCCAAAAACAAGCCAACAACTTATTTTATTTTCATTTGGGGGGGGGATAAAAATTAAAAAAACAACAGAGACTAACAGGCGATGTGACTTGCATCACCATGAATACTCCACCTCCACGTCCCCCACTCACTTTCCCTCTGCCCGCTTTCCCTTTCAGCCCATAACCTCAGGAGGGCAGGAGCTGTCTCTCACTGGGTGTTTATGCAGATCTGAGCACAATGGGGCCTTGATCCTCCCTGGGTCCTTCTGATGCTACTGCAGTATAGCTGAGGAGGAGGTTTTAGACAGAGATGGCTGCTAGCTTCAACTTGTAAGAGACTGAGAGTGCCCTGGAGGTCAGGGGGGAGGTGACACATCCTGAGACCTTGGGAACATTAAGGAGTCGAACAATTAGCTGGCTGGAGGTTGGCAGGGAGAGTGCTGGATCTGAAGCCACCAAGCAAAAGTGTGACCTTGTTAGGATTAAAAAATGGAGAGCTGAAGGGGGTACAGAAGGGAGAGTGGGAGGTCAAATGAAGGATATAGACAGACAGATACAAAGGTTAAAAAAATCCAATGGCGGTTTTCTTTGCCAGTTTCACATCTGCTGTTGTACTGGGTTGATCCCTCAAAATCACATTGGAGCAGTTTTTTCCCTTAAGAGACGTGGTAAATGATGGTGCATATACTTTTAGGCCATTGCAAATGCAAGGTAAAGTATGAAAGCCTTTCAGACAAATGTGATTTGCAGTGGACCAGGAGAGAATGCACCACAGGTTTGTATCACATCAGTTGAGGGGCAGGAACCCTCTCTTTTAGGGGTCAAATATTCCTTAAGCTGTGCTGATTTGACCACTCAGGGCAGCTTTGTTTTGAGGGTGCTGCCCTGTGTGGGTTCACTCTGCTTGCAGGAGGTGTGAATTCATACTGCAGCCTTTCCTTCAGTGGGGACACTGGTACAGCTCTCTCTGCCCCTTTGCATACGCATTTTGGAGGCTGATTAGTCTTAAAGCCTTCTATACCCTATCAGATTGTTCAAAAGCTGTTAGGAATAGGTGCTGCACTCGCAGAGCAGACAGAGCTGCCAGCTGCTGGTGCTCTGAACTTGTGTGAGGGGTTGCACCACAGGCTGCCCAGGCTTCATGGCTGGGAGAGGTGTGATATGAACGGGTGGGTTTGGAACTGTAATGGGAGCAAAATGAACCAGATTCTTAATTTCAGTTGGTTATGTCGATGTGTTCACAGAGCATTTGAATCAGGTAAGCCTTGTCTCCAGAAGACACAAACCCACACCAGCCCTGATCAGGTCCTGGTGGCTGGATTCGGTCATCAGCTACAATGAATAACTTGAAGCAGTGTCAGTTTTATGGACAACGTTGTTAATTTTAACAAGAGTTTTGTTTTATGCTGATCCACGTAATGATTGCTTTAAATAATTGCTGTCTGCTATTAATTGGTGACTGTGCTGCCTGCCTGGCCACCTCCTGCCAGTGAGAGTGCGTGACACAGCGCTGGCTCCCCGCAGGACACCCGGCCAAACAGCCCAAGAGGAGGCAGGTTTTAACAAAGATCTGCACTCTGAAAGAAAGCCAGATCAAACACTTTCATTTGTGTTCTGCCCCTCACCCACAGGGTTCTGCTACCCCAAGCTGGGCGGTATTTGCAGTTACCACTGTTCTCCGGTGTTGTGTCACATTGGCCCAGACTCGGGATTCCTACACCTTTCCATTCCTTACTTGCATCCATTGTGCTGGGACCTGCACTGGAGGTGCCCTGAGCCTGCTTTCCACAAGGCCCACTCCTTTACCACATCATCCAGCTCTGATGGAAGCTCCTTTCTCCCTGCACTGCCCATGGGCTGTGGGATCACACCAGATTGCCAGTTAATTGCAGAGACACAAGTGTGAAACTTTGTTTGGGAAAATGCCTCCAAAACCAGCATCTGGATCAGAGCACCTGGAAGAAACTGTCTAGAAAAAACCCTCAAGCACACGGAGTGCTGGACACCAAGCTGGCCTGGCACCAGCAAGATGATACTGACACTTTCCATCAGCATCTCTCACAACCTCAGCCACATCACTTGATTACTCTGGGCCACCAGAGGAGTCAGTGACCTCCAAAATCCCCCTCCACACAGGGTTTATCATGGCAGACTTGGGAAGGGTGCTAAGGAGCCTCTGGCTCTGGCTGAGTGTGGGTAAGGGAGGGGCTGGGGAGGAGCTGGAGTGTAAAGACAGATGGCCTGGGAAGGGATTTATCCCAAAAGGAGGGATGTATCAGAGCAGCCTGGGAGGGGATCACAGCAGCAAGAGCAATAATGCAGCTTTTTTGCTACAGAATAAAAAGAGGGAGCTAGATTGACGTGCAGATATCACTGCTGGCAGATATGGTTCCCAGGGAGTTCCCGGTAGCACTATTAATAAATGACAATTTTTATTATATGCTTTGCACTTCAGAACCATTCTGATTCTCAGTGCTTACTTCATTTTTGAAGAAACACCACCACTGGAGTGCCACTTGGGCACCCATCTTTCTGATGCACAAATTTACCCCTGTCTCCTTGTATCTGCAGGTCACCAGTTCATTTTGGGGGTAACTTCCATATCTTTCAGCATTTGGACATTGCATTTGCTTTCACCCAGAGACAGGCTGCTAGAGGATATACAAGTGTTTGGGGCAGCTGAAATGTGCAGAATCTGCTGGTTCCTGGGTGGTATGGGGATTTTTATACTCCCTTTAGGCAGAAAATGGGAAAAAAACCAGGCCAGGCTAAACCAGTCCCACCCTTGTCTGCTCTATGTCTCCCCTCTGAACACCAAAGGTCCCCAGTAGCTTCCCATTCTCCAGGATAAAAACAGTGACAGGTTCACATGGACATACTTGAAACAGCACACCTTTGTCTTCACAGCTCATTTTTACTCGGGGTTGCTGATACCCAAATTTGATGTTTAGGAGCAGCAGGACGTGAAAGGATTAGCGTAGCCAGAGGTTCTTCTCCTGGGAAATGTTTGAGGAGCTGCAAAAAAAAGCAAATCTAAGCCCCAGTAACTCTTACCTGAATGCTGGCATTAAAGTCACATTAGGACACCACGTTTGTGAACTATATGCTTGTGATCACAGAGTCACTTCCAGTATTTTAGCTGTAACGGTGAAGCCAAAGGGCAGCACAGCAGCCGAATGGGAAATTGATCAACCCTTCTGGACATATCCCCCTGTATCCCAGAATCTATGTGCATGGTCCAGGTACTACAGTGATAAATGCTTCGGAGAAGTTTATAGGTTAGATGAGACTTGTGTTGTTTAGGGAAGAGAGGTTGAATTCTGGAGCTCTGTGTCTTTGGAGTTTATGATTTGCACCAAGTTTTCTGACCAGCAAAGTTCTTTTTTTTCTTTTTCTTCCTTTTCCTTTTCCTTTTCCTTTTCCTTTTCCCTTTCCTTTTCCTTTTCCTTTTCCTTTTCCTTTTCCTTTTCCTTTTCCTTTTCCTTTTCCTTTTCCTTTTCCTTTTTTTTCCTTTTTCTTTTTGTCCCCTGGGAATTTTGCTCCAACTAATTGCTCTAAAAGCAAGTAGTCTTAAGAGTTTAACAGATTAAGTTTTTGTTGCACAAACTTGTTTCACTTCTTAAATCCTTTTTTTTTTTGTTTCTGTAGGTCATTAAGTAAAAATTCAGATCATCTAGGGTTACTTTCCTGTTGGACAGGCATATTCAAATATTTAATACACAAGTACTCAAGCACTGTCTTTAAATCAGGCTCCTCATGGCTAGTCCTGCATAATCTGCATCTCCATTTCATAGCAATGCTTGAAAAAAACACTCCAGCATTTGTTCCCTTTATTGTTTATCTTATGGGTTAGATTAATGTCACCCTGTCAGTTATTTTGCCAAATTGAACCATCAGCTCAGAACTCCAAAACAGGCATGTGAAAAATGTACAGTAGAGTATTTTCTGTCTAAGATTAGGTTCTACCCTATCATCCAGGGTTAATTTAGGACCATTAATTATGCGTGGGTTGGCCATAAGTTTTCAGGCATGTATTATTTTATTACCTGATCACATAATTAAAATGTCACTTACCAAGGGACAAATTTTAATGAAGTTAAAGGCACCCTGATGACATATTGTTATTTGACCTGTTATATAAGAGGATTATTTCTTGCCTGTTACTGATTGAGTTTCTTTGACAGCATGAAAATCACTGGTTTTCAATTAGCTTTTTCTTCACAGAGGGTTCAAAGCCATATACTACATCCTTCTTATTCCTTCTAAGACCCCCTTTCACTGAGGTACACTGAGGTACACTGTTTTCACATTCTGAGCTCATCAGCTTGTTCAGCTGCTAAAGGAAGGGTAAAAGTTGTTGATCTGTGATAAAACATGTGCAAAGAGGGTCAGGAGGAGGAAAAGGCCATAATTACAGCGGTATCTGCTGAAGGTCACTCAAATTGAGCTCAGTTCAGCTGGAACTGGAGGAACTGACTTAGGATACAAGAGAAAAATGTAAATTTCAACAAAGCAACAGCTAGGAGGGTGACAAAATAACTTACACCAGTAAGTTGTAAGTTAATTTTGTAATATAATGTAAGTGGTAAACACCACTGGAAAGAGGTGAATCTTGAGTGGGGCAAGATGTTCTAGTGAAAGATAATGAAGAGGAACTAGAAAAGCACTGGTTTACTAGAAGTTGCCTCCTGCTGGTGCCACCGAGGGGGCAGATGAGTGGGGCTGGGTAGGAAGGGGTTTGTTGCTGTTCAGGTGGTCACAGACTGGATGGATCATTGCCATTCCAGGTTCTGAAGCCTGGCAAGCAGTTTTATCCAGGTACATGCTCAAAGCGTTCATTGGGAGTTACTTAAACGAGAACCTGACATAATTTGCCGGGGTTTCACCAGAACTGGTAATACTGAAGGAGGGTAGGCTTAGAGAAGGCATTAGGAAGAAATCCTTGACTGTGAGGGGGGTGAGGCACTGGAACAGGCTGCCCAGAGAAGTCGTGGATGCCCCATCTCTGGCAGTGTTCAGGGCCAGGTTGGATGGGGCTCCGAGCAAACTGACCTGATGGAAGGTGTCCTTTCCCTTGGCAGGGGGTGGGAACTGGACGATCTTTAAACTCCCTTCCAACCCAACTCATTCTGTGATTCTGTGACTTAAGAAAGAAGGAAGCTGCAATGGACAGACAGTGGAGTAGATTACCTCATTCTCTCTTTATCCCAGTTCCTGATCTCAAGACCAGGCAGACTGTGCTGCAGTTACAGTCTCCAAATCACAAAGCTGTGCATTAAACCAGTGTGGCCCACCTTAGAACGGAAGAATTCAGCAGCTTTGACCAGCCTTAAGAGAGATAAGGTATGAAATGCTGCTGCTGCTTCCTTCAGTCTCAGAGAAATGGGGGGTTGTTTCTCAGGCCACCATCCTACCCCAGACTGGATGTACAACATCTCTGACAGGTGCAGGATGTCATTTGCCCCAAGACCAACAGTTCCAGAGTTTTGTTTCTTTAGTAGATGGAGCCTGGCGGTGACAAAAGTCATTTACAGTGCAGTAAGTACTTCTGTGTCTGTCTGGTGCAGTGACAACAGCATAAATTCAGAAATTTTCTGTGTTTTTTCTGGATCAGAATTCAGCCTGAGGGTGAGCAGTACCTTGGTCTGACATGTGCTGCATCTTGCAGGAAAAGCCCTGACCAAAAGATATGCAGCCCCCGGATGACTGAACACCCCCGTTCCCTGAGAAAGGAGTGTTTGCCTCCCATTCTTTCTATCCCCTGCGAAAGCTCTGAGTCCTTTAAGCCTCACTGGAGTGGCACCCCTGAGGCAAGCCCTGCCATGGTTTCCCACTGCCAGGTAAAATGTACCCAGGACGATGGAGGAGCAGGAATGCACTGCTTCAGGATGCTCTGAGCTCTGGTAACTCCGGGGGTCCAGGCTGCATCCAGCGTGAGTCAGAACATTGCTCCATACCTGGGCTTCCAGTACACTCATCTCAGGGTAGCCTCTTGTCTGCTGCTGCCAGGCAGAATCCCTGCAGCCTCCAAGATCTGCTGGCTCTCAGCCACAGATATGAAATCCCTCTGTCTGCCTGCACACAAAGGTTTGGTGGGCTGCATCTGGCCACAAGCCAGGCTTCCCCTCTGCTTACCAGCCCCACTTTGACCTCACCTAGATTAAGCTCAAGCTATTTTGCTTCTACATCTCCTGTGCTCACATAATATGGCAAAATCTGGATGCTGTTATCCACAGTAATACAAAGTTTGATAAAGACCTCACCCTGTGTTCCAGTTCCTTTCAGAGCCCTGAGACCTATATTGCACAAAAAGGAGCAAGGGCAGGGAACCACCTACAGCCACTTATTACACATTATCGATTTCTTTCCATTGTGAAAAACACTCCCTTTTTCAAAAAGCCACCTTCCACCCCCTCCCCTCGTAGCTATTGATTCCATAGACCAAAACAATAATGTGCACCTTGCTGCAGTGAACTTATGAATGTCTAATTTTGAACAGGAAAATGTCACAGACCTGCACTCATAGGCAGGGCTTTGAACTGAAATGTATATCCTGTCTCTTCATCCGTGGTTTCCTGCAGGGGAACATTTACTCCCTCCAAAATTCGCTGTTAATTTAAGCATTGTTAATGATAGCCAGCCTCTCGCTGGCAGAGAGAGGAGGATGCAATTGTCCATTTTGGTTCCCAGGAGGTCCTTGAATGGCTGTGACAAGGACCAGTAATAGGACTTGGATAAAAAGAGAAGTTGCTAACTTTGTCCTGATGTATCATAGTTATAATTTCCTTGAAAGATGAAAGGATTGTTAAACTGACTGGGAATACAAAGCAACTCTCCTCAGACTGAACTGAATCATCTTTGCCCATTTCAACTGTATTGTTCCTTTTCTTATCTGAGTATTGTGGAGTCCTAATGTTTCTTGCAAGTAGCTTAGTCTGAAACCCACCCCCTAAGTGACACAGATGCAGGTTTGTGGGAGATGTAAGTGCACTGAGAACCTGATCCCCAGAAATATTTAGATGCTGAAGGATGCAGAAATGCCCAGAGACAGTTTTCTCAAATGATCCTGGGCTATCCTTTCCCCTGTAAGAATATCAAACTGCCAGTAAGATTCTGACCACAGTTCCTCTCACAGCAGGCTGTACCATTTTATAAGAAAATTTATATAATATTATATTTTCATTGCACATTATTGGATAAGTCTGGACTTTGACCTATTTGAAATCCTAAGATTCCTATAAGAAAACCAACTCATCCAAATGACAGGGCTTTGCAATATGACCACTGTGTTTCTTTTAGAAGATTACCATGAAGATTGATTCTGCGGAATATAAAGAACATGTGTTTGTGGGTAGGGAGAAATATCCCCACAACAACTTCAACAATTCTTATTTTGTAATGACTAGGAACTTTTATTAGACAAATAAGAGACATTTTGGATTCACTGCTACTTTCTATTTTAAGCTTCAGACAAAGGCTTGGCAGCTTTCAACCACTCAGGATGTAGCACTAGAGGATGCTGACAAGGGAAATTGCCAGTGTAGGAAATTATCTGTCCCCAGAGAGGGGAAGCCAAGGGAAAAAAGTTTACATTTTGGGTCTTTGCAATAGTAGAGCAAGGGAAGACTTGCACTAGGGTAAAGAAATTAAACGAATCCTTAAAAGAAACTGTCTAAGGGCTTTTCTTTGGGTGCTGAAAAAATCTGTAGCCTGTGCACATCAGAATTAAGAACCTAAGAAACTGTCAGGCAAGAGCTTGGAAAAAGCAGGAGAAAATAGGGTAAGAAAATGACAATGCAGGAGAATAGTTTGGTTTAACTGTTGAGGAAGTAAAATGTGGGAGGTATTTCTGGGATAAGAAGCAATGGAAGTCAGAGAAATTCACTGTGATGTGAGTTTGGAGCCTGTAATAGTTTTTGTGTTCCCATGAAAGACACCTGATCAGAGCAAACTGCTGTAGCCTGTCTTACTTCGTGGATAATTTCTTTGTATTTAATTGCTTGTTTCAGTCCTTGAAGACATGCTTTCTTTCCCTGGTATTTGTGTGGGATTGTCACTGTGTTAAGAAGTTGTACCGATTTCCAAAAGGAGACTATGTGTGCATGTGCACGCTGTGTTTATGGGTAGGCACACTTATCTGAATTAATTTTGTTATTATGCAGATTTCATTCAAAATACATTAGAGGAAGACATTATTCAACAGCTAATAGATGTTATGCCATCAACATATTCTAATGGGCTGATTAGCAATTTTATTGTGTTCAATTTGTGGCGTGGCAATTCTGTGTCAGGTGGAAGAACTATCAAAATGAAAAACTGCTTTAAAATTAAAAACCAGTAGTCCAAGTTTCAGTCTGAATGAGCTTCCTGGTGGAATGAGGAAGTGTGGTTATCCATGAATCTGCCCTGGATACCCGTTAAAAACAGGCTGTGGAAATCCTTGGATAAAGGTGGAGAAATTAGGTGTTTCTACTATTTCACACACAAAATTAGTAAATATGTCACTTGGGTTTTAGAGTTTCTTCTTTTGATCCTCTCTGTTCCCTCATGAGAATAACACCAAAGAGTCACGACCCTGCACACTTGTTTTTGGAGGAGCTTTTGTCCTGCATTCAAAAGCTGTTTGATTTGTCTACTGCCTTCTGAAACACAGGGATGGAAGCAACAGTTTGTTGTCCTTTGCCTCTCGTTTTCACACCTACAAAGGAAACACCTCTTAACTTACTGGCAAAAAAATGTATGCTGGGAAAAGTGTGAGGATTTTTCATGTATCCTGCTCAGTGCTTCACAGAGCCTAGGCACAGGAAAGGCTCCTGTCAGAAAGCCAGCTGGAATCCTGAAGGGAATGGGTAACACCACACTTTTGCACACCCAGATGAGAGAGGGAATCCTCTTCCCCCCTGAACCACTTCAGAGCCTGTGTTGTCGCTGGTGGCCCTCGTGGTGCTGTGGCTCCTCAGTGAGGCTGCCCCAAGGGACTCCCCTGTTCCCATGCCCTCACAGTTTTCTACCACACTGTTTGCACTGATGCAACTGTTCGTGAAGCTGCACTTTGACATCTCAGGTCGCTGAGCTGATCCCATTAAAAATAGCCCCCCACCTAAGAAAGAGGCAAGAAGATGGATTTGCAGCAGGTGCAGATACTGCTGCCATCCTCGGCCCTTCTCTCTCTCTCTGGTGAAGCATCTTGTTCCCTTAGCAGAGGCTCTGGCAATTTGCTGTGGCACTGCCAGCCCCAGGGTGCTAAGGCAACCCAAAAATTAACAGCAGTTTAAATTAGTGCTCGAGCTGTAACCTCAAATAAGACCTTGCTGTCAGTTCAGCTGGACCAGTAACTAATGGACTAATGAGAGCGCCCACTTCTCCCAGCCGTGAGCTCCTGCCACCCACAGGGTGGGACAGGGTGCCTGGCTGACCTGGTGAAAAAAGATCTTTTTCTGCTTTTGCTTTCAGCTCCATCAGCATCCAGCTTCCACTCCCTGTGGGCTGTAGGTTCAGCAGCAGAGGTGGGGGAGGCACTGGGAAATCACAGCTGCACTGGAGGAAGACAGGGCCATCCCCTTGGGAGGGAATGTGGGTTTAGGTCAGTTAACCCAGTTGCAGGGCTCTGTCTTGGGAAAGCTTTGGAGAGGACAACCAGCCCACTCACTGAGTTGTCCTGAGTGATGGTTCTCCTGACTGCCAGGCAAAGGCCATTGCAGACAGATGGGTCAAGGACTGCCTCAGTCCTGGCCATTAAACCCACCAGGGTGCATAAGACAGATCCCCAGGCATGCACATAAGCACCCACAAGGCTAGAGGGGTTACTTGTGTCACTGAAATATTTTACTGTATGTTTTTTCAAATGTATACCCTTCGGGGATTTTATCTTGTAAAGGCAGTGGGGAAACATCCCACCTGACACAGCTGTGACTTGTAGGGATGAAAAACTGTTGGAATCAATGTCTGGCTGAACCCTGCTGAGCTGGGCTTCTTGTAGCAGGCTGAAGGCAGGGTGAAATGCTGCCCAGTGCAAGGGGTGCTGCTTTACAGCCCCTCAGCAAACTGCAGTGGAGGCTGCAGTGCTGTGAAGCATCGGGTGCTCTGTGCCCAGGAAAGCCTCAGGTGAAGAGGGAAGTGGCACATCTGAATACACACATAGAGTCTTGTTTTAGGACACACATACAGTCCTATTTCTGCAAAAATGATAAACTGACTAAAGCAGAAGCTGCAACAAACTGCAGGACAAGTTCTGTGAGCCAAAGTATGCTGAACATCATGTGGTATCCTTTTAAATCTTGTTTGGAACTAAAATATTCTGTTGGGTTTTTTTTTCCCCTCCCAACAGAAAACATGGTCTATTGTTACTTAAATAGCATATATTTCTGTAATAGCCTTTTAATGCAGAGCTCTTTTTCTTTAGGGCCTTGAATATATGCAAATGGAAATGAAGAAAAGAGCTGAAGTAGAAAGGAAGCACAGTAGTCTGGAAAAAAAACGGAGGGGCCAGGGACTGCAAAGATCAATGGGCAAAGCAAGCTTATTAGGCTTTTGGGGGAGGAAGGGGGGGTTATTAAATACCTCGTGTCTCATCCTATGCGAATATAGCTTCCTTATTGTAGAGACTCCGCAGAAGTCAGAATGTGTGAAGGAAGCAGCCTCCACTGAGATAAGTGATACAAATCAGAACGTTTCCATTCCCTCAGCCGTGATGCCATTCGACTCCAAAAGCACTGTTTAAATATGAATGGCATCCTGTTTATGTGCATATTAGCAATATGTATGTCCATAAAGACCTGCAGAAATGCAAATATTGCTCTGCACACAAGTGTCTCCCACTGAGGCTGCCTGGAAAAGTAGCATCAGGACACAAATTGGTAACAATAAGTGCAGCTGAAGCCAATAATGAGGTAAAATACATATGCATGCGTGAGGAGTGTAAAACCTTGGCTCTGAATCATGTGCCTCTTAAAGTCTGGTGATACCAATTCCCCAGTGCCTCTGCCCCTCTGTCCTCGGTTGCAGGTGTGACCAGCAGATTCCCTCCTTCTGCTTCCAGCACCTTGGATGAGTGTCCATTTTACGTGGCAGAGGCTGCCAGAGCAGAGCAGATGGGCTAGAAACAGCTTTTGCTGCACAGGTTTAAGCAAATATAGCAATTATGCTGAAATTTGCTTAAAATGAAGATGCTGCTGAAACCCAGGAAAGGGTGCACAAACAGAAACCTGCAGTGCCGTATTGAGTGCATGGGTCCTGTCTGATCAATGAATGCATCCGTGCTGCCCAGCTCACAGCAATATCCTACACCCGTGCTTTTAAGGAAGAGCTCAAGGAGAGACAATTCCCGGTATGGGAGTTTACAGGTTTATGTGTTTGGTTATTTCTGCAGTTGTATCACTGGGAGGGTCACGGAAGGTCCCTGTACGTAGGGTGTGTTTTTTCCAGCTCATCAGCTGTTTTAGTCTAGCATCCTTAGCTGTGCTGGAAACTCTGACTAGATAGATTTCGTTCCGGCCAAGAGCTCTCCAAAGCGTTATTTGTGAACACTCATTCGGAGAAAAGCTAAAGATTTGCCTATAGTTGTTTTTCCTCAGCGCTTGCACCAGTGATAGCACTGCGTCTGCCCGAGCGTTGGTGGAGAGCACAAGCCTTGCCAGGGTTCATGCGAAAGCGGCTGCATGCAAGTTCACACAGGAGCTTCTTCCCATCCCCCAGTCTCTTTTTACTGGTTTTGCCATAGAAAGGGTAGAAATTGATCCTCAGAGAACATGCAGGGGATTTCTTCCTATCGCATATCTCTGAATTCTCACCACCCCCTCCCGAACTGCAGCAGATGACTCTTCCTGTGCCTTCATGCCAAAGCTTCTACCAAAGTTCACGCAGCCTTCAGAAACCAGATTGGAAACAGGTCATTAGACCACTTTCATAACAGTGAGAAGTGTCATGCTTTTTGGCTTAGCTGAGAATAGTTAACCAAGAGAGAGTCTTCTGAGTGACATTTCTCTGGAGAACTCCCTAAAATCAATTATCTTCTAAGCATGGGTAATCTCAGCCAGAAAGCTGAAGCTCTGAGGAGCCAGGAGCTTTTTGTACAAAGAGAAAAATTAAACTATTTGCAGTAAAAATTCCAACACTTACAAGCCAAACTAGTTACAGAGGATACAGATGCATCACTTTTTAATTAGTCTCTGTCTGTGTCAGTTTGTATTTGGTCTCTGTACAGCAGACCATTGTCTCACCCGCAGTGAGGAATCTTTGGGGTTTTGCAGTGACAGGAATCTTTTTGCTGCAACTTTTGTTGTTTACTTCTGAAATTTTAATGAAATGGAAATTTGGGGGAGGGGGGAAGGCTTGGGGTTTTTTCCCTTAAGCATTATCTTACTACCTTGATTCAGAAAACTTCCAAATTGCGCGTATCTCCTGAAGACAGAATTAATAATCATATGATCTATCATGGGGAATTGACTGTCACTTTGACAAATGAGATATTAAACTCTGCCAGGCTGGAGAGCTGAGAGAGTTTGGTGTTTTAGCAGGTGCTGAGTGCTACCCTTGCTTTCTTCCCCAGTGTTTCTCAACCCAGCCTCTAAAAGGTCCAGCCCATGCAGCTGACTGGGAGTTTTGCTCAAGAACAGCAGGATCTGAAATGCTGTAGGCCAACACTACCTAAAATTCAGAGGTATGACCAGCTCTAAAAGGGGCCAGATATTACAACTAAGATGCTGCACTGTAAAGAGAGACAGGTAGGGCTACCTTTACCCTGGAGGCCATATTTTCTTTATTCTCATGTATGTATGTTTAATAACCCTGCCGTATCCTATATCTTATACATTATGCAGTAGGTTGTCTATACGGTGTTCCTCCTTGTGTGGAAAGAGTCAGCCCCTAGCAATTTACAGTAAACATGAATGCCCAGGGAGGAACTCTCTGAGTGGGGCTTGACAGATGCAATAATACTGGGAGCATTTATTCTCTCTGTTTCTAGCACAGTGCTTAGGTGCTCTTCTCCTTGCCTAAGTACACTGATGTATTTGTTGCAAAGCAGTGACAGGGCACGTGCAGGACTGTGGGGTGCCTGACATCACAGAGCTGCACGGGATGGGGTGAGAGGGCGGGGTCCAACATATTTACCAAACACTGGTTAGCCCCAGGCAGAGAGAACGTGCCACTGTTCTGAGACAGATCCTTTCCCAGGCTAACTCCTCGCATCCTTCCTCTTGTCCTTGGCCCATGAAGCCAGTTTCACTGCTAGCCAAACTCTTCATCCCTAAGGATGCTCCTCTGATCTGAACACCTGCATCACCAGCTCTCTCTGTTCTCTCACATGCTGAGGCATCGTGTTTGGTGCTTTTATGGGGGTGGTGGCAGCAACAACAGCATTTTCTGTCCCTAGGCTTTGAACATCCACCAAGGACCGGAGCTGCAGCACCCTGACATTGTGTGAGACTGGGAAGCTGGAGGTGACCAAGGTTCCCAGGCTGGGAAAGCAGCTGTACTGACACCCAAAGCTGAGCCCACTGGTGGGGCAGAAGCTGGATTACTGGTTCATTGCAGTGGGGCCAGGAGACTGCATTTGTGTATTCTGACATCCAGCCTTGGGCAGGTCACTGCTCTTTGGGATGCACAGAGCCTGCTGGACCAGGTGCTGCTGGATCAGGAGACAGTCACCTCTCAAACTGCTGCTAAAACCTCTCAAATTCACTGCTGTCCTGCCCAAAACCTCATCTCATTCCCCAGCAGACTAGCTGCGTTTTTAGCCTGGAGCACAGCAGGGAACAGCTGCAATGTGTCTGTCTTCAAACACAGGACTTAAGCAAAGCATCCACTAATAGCAAAGCCCTGCTCTGAGGTTTGCCTTCCTTTTTTTTTTCATTTCCCTAACTACTTCACTGATTTTTCTACCATTTTGGGATGTCTTTTTCCAATTAAAATGAGCTTAAGTTCTTCGGGGCTCTGAGCAAGAAAGATTTCAATGTTCCCTGGGAAAATGGAGCTTTTACACACTCTTTTCTCAAGTTTGGGTCATGTATGGGATTGTGCTTCTTCTTTATTAACCAGCAGGTGTGTCTGGTGGGACACCACAGCCCTCTAGGTAGTGCTGCTGTGGGTGTAAGGTGTGGCTGGATCCTTGCTGGCAGTGCCTTGTGTTCTGCTTTGCCCTGGAATCCTCTGAAAGAAAGTAAAGTCTCTTGCTCATCTCTTTCACTGCAAATTTTTATCCCAACTTGAGATAAGGCTCAAACACTGAAACTGAAATGATTTAATTACATCTGTATAAACAGCAAATGAGAGTGTGCTCTTGGTCACAACCCCTGCAGTTGAGATAAGAGAATTTCCATTACACCCTTCTTTTCTGTCTCAGGAAAGTCTGAATAAAATCTTTCACTCTCTTTGAGCAGCTGTAATTAAATCAGTACAGCGCTCAGGGTTTTTGCTACACCCCAAGCTGAGGGGCAGTCTCTGCAGAGACCATTCTTGCCTCTGAAAGCTGCTGTCATCAGACTAAGAAATACCTTCTGGAAACCAAAATTATCAATATACAATATACACTGGTATATTGCTCTTCATGAAGCACCTATAAGAAATACTGAATCTAATTGGCCCCTGGAAAATTGCTATTATACCTAGGCTGTAATCAAACTACAGATTTCCTCAGACAAGATGTGATGACTTTAAATGGTCAATCCAGCCATCAAACACTTGGTAAATATGCAATGATTAAGAAACAAGAAGTGTTTGTTTACATTCATCTGAACACCTCTACTTTCCCTGTTGCCTGTGTCATGTTTTGAAGAAATTCCAACTCAGCTGTTAATTTAACCCCTCAGATTCCAGGCTTACAGCTGTTTTCTGGTGGTTACAAGTTTCTGTTAAATGGTCTTTATTCAGCTTTTGGCTTTCCAGTGGGGTAAGAGTTAAGGAGGTGGGATCAGTCATGTTGGATGGGGCTCTGAGGACCTGACACAGTGAATGGCATCCCTGCCTGTAGGACAGGGGGGATGGAAATGAATGGTCTTTAAGATCCCTCCTAACCCAGGCCATTCTGTGATTCTATGACTTTGTGATTCTATGATTCCGTGACTCTATGATTCTATGATTCTGTGCTTGAGTGATTCTATGATTCTGTGATTCTGTGATTCTATGATTTCACGGTTCTATGATTCTGTGATTGCATGATTCTATGATTCTGTGATTCCGTGATTCTGTGATTCTATGATTCTATGATTGCATGACTCTATGATTCTATGATTCTATGATTCTGTGATTCTATGATTCTATGATTCTGTGATCGGCCACCTGTGGATGTGCTGGTCTCACAGGAACCAGCCTGCACACCTGCCGTGGTGATCCAGCACCCTCAGGCCACATGGGAAGTCCTCAGGACTGGGCTCTGCCGTGTCTGCATGTTTGTTTTACACTAAACATGGAGAAAATGGGAAGAGTCACAGGCTGGTGAGGGCTGTTGCAGTTGCTGGTTCTTCCCTGCCGTGGACACTCTGCCTGCTCCAGCCATGATTAGTTTGTTATCCCAGCACAGGATATTGGGACTGAGACTGGAACATGGCCATGTTAACTTTATTTTTCATTAAACTAAACAAATTAGTCTCAAAAGATACACTGTGATCCAAAAGGGCATTACTATTTTTTAGCCAATTTTCTCATTGCTGCTGTAAAAGTATGAGGAGATGCATTATAGGGATATAGTTTAAAACCATGCCAGCAGAAGAATTTAGATGTTGTCCAAAATTAACAAATCCAAGTGTTATTTGTCCCAGAGGTTAGATGGTATAATTTTTAATTTTTTTCCATCATATTTAGGTAGCGTTTTTCATAAACTCTGCAGCCAAGGAAACTTTTGAATAATTTTAGCCATTATTAAATTAAATTTTAGAGACAATTATCAAAGCATGGCTAGCACATATAACAGGGTGAGGGTTTATGTGCTGTTATTGGACAAGTAGGAGATGGTGTTTATTTTTCCTGGATTACAAGAAGTCTTGGTTTCAAGACATGCTCATGAACACCTTTGTTCCTGGGGACAGTTTTACCCTGCCAGCTGTGCATGTCCGTGAATTTAGCATCCTCAGAGTCTGCTGCAGCCTGCAGAGAAAGGCACTGGAGGCTCCATCAAGAGTAGGGACCAAGCCATGTGGCACCAAAACTATCTAAAGAAAGGAGCAAAGGAAAATGAGAAGAAACACCTTTGTAAAGCTGTTCTCACATGTGAGGAAACAGATGATGATGCATGATGCCACCTGTGCTGTTCATAGCTCTGTTTTCATTTAAAGTTTTCAGTTAGGTAGGTGGAGCATTTTCTCCCTCCTCCAATAAAAAAAAAGGTTGATCTCAAACTTTATTTCATCTCCACCCTCAAAATGCTGTCTTGTGTCAGCATGTAAATGACCAGAGCATTACTTCTTGTGGCGGTGCCAGAAGGGCAGGATGACGGTAAATTGAAATTCAGTTTGTAATTGCCACAATGTTTCCCCCTCTGCTTACCCTGTGTTGACACTGGGTGTTTACGTCGGGTGAAAGGAGTCTGCAGATACATCAGCATCACTGTTCTCTGTCCATCCAAGTGTTTTGGCAAGTCAGTTTATGAAGGCTAAATTATAAGCAGTACACAAGAGACGGAAAGGTCTTTATTGGGTAAAACAGGCAGTGCAGGGCACGGCTCTCTGCCTGAGAACTTATCCGATGCCAGGCTGACAGCATTCCTGCCTGGCGGAAATTATTAGTCTTTGAAAGGGGTATGTAGTGAAACACGCTGAAAAAGGCAGCACAAAAGATGTCCTGTCTGCTCCGCAGTTATCACAGGTAGCTACACCACAGTGTGTGACAACTGTGGAGGAAACCCACCCGGAGCTGGAGATGTGCCAGCCTCCAGGACAGATCACAGAGCGCATCTGATGACAGTGCCGTGTTTCCTCTAGGTGGATGTGACTAATCACAAAAACAGGCATACAGGGTGACACCAGCACAATTAGTTTTCAAAACTCTCAGCGGTCACAGAGTGTACATACACCATTTTATCCAATTAACTAAAACCAGTTTTGTACATTGCGTGCCAGGGGTGTTTCTAAGGCTCTAGGGGTGAAAACTGGAATGATCACTCTGGTTCAGCAGGCTATTAGGGTTTGAAGCCCTGATTTAACAAGGCACTTCAACACATGCATAAATTTAAGCATTTGAGAAGTCCTGTTGTTGACAGTGGG
Organism: Gymnorhina tibicen; assembly: GCA_013399875.1. Lineage (NCBI taxonomy): Eukaryota > Metazoa > Chordata > Aves > Passeriformes > Artamidae > Gymnorhina > Gymnorhina tibicen. Next base: position 1,305,421 of record VXAZ01002730.1, read on the forward strand.
ACTACTCAGGTGCTTCAAGCTGAATAGCTGCTTAAATGTTTTGCTGAATATGACAATGTTGAGTAAATGTGGCACAGCTCTGGAGCTTTTAAACGTCATGTCAGGCAGAGCAAACACCATTAATGAACACCAAGTCCCTATCAAAAGGGTACCCTGCTCCTCCAGGGCAAGGGAAATTTTGAAGTGGTGCTGCTGTTGTGGGAGCAAAGTCAGATCTGACCGTAATTCACTGCACACTTGCTTTTGCTTGCTGCAGAGACTGCCTCTCATCTCCTCCTTGGTAGCAGCTTCTTTTTATTAGAAACAAAACCCGAAACAGTCACTCATAATCTAAGCTCAAATTCTTGCAATTCTTGTGCAGTTTCATTCAAATTAGGGGCCATTGTGGGTTCAATCCCACTTAAGAGTCGGACTTCTGATGCTGTCCCTTCCACCTCAGAATATTCTGTGATTTTTAGGCTTCTGTGATTCTTAGATCACGTCCAAGATGTATTGATCTGCTGAGGAGCCTCAAAGGCTGCAAAATCCAATGACAATTCATTTTTTGTTACAGCAGCTTGAGTAAGAATCCAGGGAGGGGCAGGGGTGGAACATTTCCATGGCTGATACTGCATCCATGAATCCAGCCCTTTGTTCAGCTGGGGGCTGCATGCTGACAAATGTGCTGCTTCCTGAAAGCTGTGTAACATCTTTGTCCTGTGTCCAGGTGTGGGAAGTAGGGTACAGACTGGGGAAACCTGCTTCTAAAAAAGGTTTGAGGTTTTTTTTAAAATAATTTTAAGATTAGAAAGCAACCCAAAATCTCAAGACATGCTTAAGATCAAAAGGACTCCAGCTCAAGAAAATGTTAGACCCTCTTTTCATCCCCCAGCTAGCCATCTTTCTCCCCCACTGAAACCTGGTTCAATCAGCTATTATCTATCCTTTTTCACAGACAAGGCCTTGTTTTTTTCTTTCTGAAATCTTTATGAGCATTAGGTCTACTTCAAGCCACAGATTAGGTAGTTCTGTGTGTTTTGAGATACTGTGTCGGCCTTCTCCTTGGCTGGACACGAGGCCAGTTTCGTGACACTGTCAGTTCATCAGGAATGGTAATACCCTGAATGCTGAGTTCTCACATATTGTCACATTAGATCTTTTTACCCTTGGATTGCCTCAAGACGCAAGATAACACCCAGTCAGCCTATCAGTTTCATACAGCAGTTCCCAGTTTCAAAATCAATAGGAGGTAAGGAGAGGGTAGCTGGGTCCCGTGGAATTTGACAGCTTGGTATTGAAGCACAGCGTACACCTTTTAGCAAGTAAATGTGGGACTTGGCTTGAAATAAACATCTTTTTTTGGTGCAGTGGCAGAGCTCAAAAATTGAAGAAAAAAGACCTAGTGATTTTTTTTTAGAGAACAAAAGATTCTGTGAGGGTGTTTTAAATAAGAATGGAGGAGCTTAGAAACAAAATACTGGCTCACAGGTGTTAGATATGAGTTTAGATGCTGCTCATAAAACTATTGAGGAAAAGCTGTTCTTGTCTCTCCACCGTGGTCTGATCATCCACACCGCAGAAAGCCACTTGTCTGACTTGTCTCCTGATTCAGACCCCATGGGCACTACACACAGTATCCTACAGGGTACCCCGCTGATGTTTGAGCTCTCCAGCGCTTGCAAAAACAAGGGAGTGTCTTCATTACTGACTTATAAAGTGCTTTTTTTATTTTTTTCTCCTGTTATAATGGATGTTCAGGTGTTTCTTTCTGCTGAGTGCCATAGCTCTGCCAGGACATGAGAGCACAACCCTCTGGACCAGAAGCTGCACCTGGCAGGGACCGACCAGACTCTGGTTATAATTTTTATTCCTAAATAAGCAGACAAGGCTTGTAATATACCAAGTGTGCCATGCTCTTGAATTGTACTTTGTCCCTTGAGCCATCATGGACCAAGGTCTACTCCACAAAAAATAATGGCTTGGACAAAATATGGCTTGGACATGACAAAATTTCAACATTTCGTCTTCTTTTTTTTTTTTTAATTAGGTCATAACTATTTCTCAAATTCAACCTGAACTGGAAAATTATTTCCTTTGATCTGAAATTTCATTCCTCTTGAAATACACTTTTTTCTCTTTGCTTTTTATTTTTTACAGGAAAAAAAACAGGCCTACAGAGAAGCAGCTAATATGTTTTTACAGCTGCAGCTATTAAAGGACACATTCACAGCCCAAGTAGGATCCAGTGCTCAGTGAAGCCGACACAAAGCCACTGAATCAAATGGGCCTTAGACAAGCCATGAAGCTCTCTGGAGAGAGCATATAACCGGATATCAGAAACAATATTTAAACCATGGTAAATCATTGCAAAAGATAAAAATCACACTACTGCTTTGCCACCTAGTTTCTGACCAGCCTGAGAGGAACAGACTCTGTGTTAGGCGTCAGGAAGAGCTGGGCTGTAACTCCACTTGTCATCCAGGTGTACTGGACAGTGGCTATTTCACTGGGAGGGGAGGGGACAGATGGGAATAGTTTCTCATCTTGCTGAACAAGATTCTTCACAACTCACCTGTCAGTGTCTGTGGTGAGTCTCTCAACACCCTTGGGGAACACATGGGGTATCACTGTTCTAGTCTTAGGAAGATGAATGTTGCAGCAAAGGGGCCGTTGTCTCAATCAGACCCAGTGAGTGCAGTGCCCTGTTCCAACTCCTGTCCCAGCTCTGCTAGCAAGGGGCCATCTCCAGAGAAGAGCTGAACTTGCAGCATCCCTGGAAACCACAGAACCACAGAATGGGTCAGGTTGGAAGGGATCATCATGGGCCATCTGGCCCCACCTCCCTGCTCGAGCAGGGTCATCGCAGAGCACAGGGTGCAGGATTGTGTCCGGATGGTTCTGGAACAGATCCAGTGAGGGAGATTCCACAGCCTCTCTGGACAATCTGTTCAGTGCTCAGTCACTGCATAGTGGAGAAATTCTTCTTCATGTTCAGGTGGAACTTCCTAGGCATCAGTTTCTGCCCGTTCCTCCTGTCCCAGTGCTGGGCCCCACCAAACAGAGCCTGGTCCATCCTCTGCCCCCTCCCTGCAGACACTGACAGACAGGGATAAGGCCCCTCTCAGCCGTCTCTTCCCGAGGCTGAACAGGCCCAGCTCCCTCAGCCTTTCCTCAGTGAGATGCTCCAGTCCCTTCATCATCTTTGTCACCCTCCGCTGGACCCGCTCCAGGAGCTCCATGTCTCTCCTGTCCTGAGGAGCCCAGAGCAGGACACAGCACTCCAGGTGATCCTCACCAGGGCCGAGCAGAGNGCTGGATCTCAGGAGGTTCTCTGCCCATCTGTCCATCCTGTCGAGGTCCTTCTGAAGGGCTGCACGGCTCTCTGGGGTATTGGCCCCTTCTCCCAGCCTTGTGTCACCAGAGAACTCCCTGAGGAGGCATCTGCCCCTCACCCAAGTCCAGGTAAATGACAGCAGTTTCTCTTCCCTCAGCCACCAACACCATTACCCCATCACCGAAAGCCACTGAATTAGTCAGGCATGATCTGCTCTTAGTGAAGCCATGTTCCCTCCTCATTTTCCATGTGTCTTATCATAGTTTCCAGGAGGATCTGCTCCATGATGTTTCCAAACACAGGAGTGACTCTGGCTGCTCTGCATCACTTATTTTTCCTTCAAGAAGGTTGCCAAGATGTGTTACGCCCACACAGCCACTGTCATTTCACTGGCCTCATGCACGTACGTTTCTGAGGTACTGTAAGAGTTAAATGTTGGAATTTCAGGACAGGACAGCTGCAGTGGGGGAGGATGATCTGCTATGCAGGCACTTGCCATTAGATGTCTCCAGCCCCCTGGTCTTGGAAACAGAGGGACTCTAGCATGACAGTCGGCGGTAGCAGAAGGTGGAATTGGAAAGCTGGTCATTCATCCTCCTGGTTAGCAAGCAAGGACGGGTGTAAAGTGTCCATTTGCTTGGGAAGGAGCTCTTGGACTGCAAACTAAACTTCTAAATCAAGGTGCTCTCTGACCTCTGGTGGGCCTGGACATTCTGAATGAAGCAGTCCAGTGCCCCAGTGGAAACAGTGGTGGAAAGCATTCTGAGGTCAGAATGCTCTGCAAGTTATAAACAGGAACCTACAGCGTTTGCTTCTCAATGGTTGAGAAGGCTGCAGTTATTTTTCTCTATTTAGTTTACTTATTTAAACAACACAATAGATTTTCCTTGCGTGATTAACGGGGATTTTTCAAAATAATAAAGCTTCCACTTTCAAAAATACTTACCAAGCCAAGTAAAGCTAAGCAAGGCCAAGCTTTACCTTAGTTGGGGCTGGAATAGGATTTCAATATGGATCACTTTGCTGTTTCCATTTCCTATATGAGTAAAACAGCCCAGAGCTAAGTGAAATGACTTGCAATGGACACTGTGCAAGCTAATGGCAGAGTTGCAATTTGACTGAATGCTCAGTCTGGTCAGTTCGTGTCTTTCTAATATTTCCATGTGGCTGATCACAGAAGAGAATGACACATCTGTTCTTTGTGGTGGGCTCACTGAAGGTAATTAAGAAAGGCAACAGGTGTTAAGATGAATTAAGATCTCAAAGGTAGCGACACAGATAGGAAAAACTGCAAAGCACTAATTACATTAATTGTGATCAGTTAGAGAAAACTCTCTCCTCTGAGCAGAAGGGTTTTGGAGAACTTGCCTCATGAACTTGCCTCAGGTGCTCAGCAAAACCTTGAGGGCCCAAAGCTAACTGGAAGAGTCAAAGTAGCAAAACCAGACCAGCAGCAGGCATTGGAAGGGCTCCACCACCTCAAACCACAAGTCTGTTTCCCTGAGAATTAGGAGGTTAGAGGCCTGGGAGTGGGAATAAGCCCATGGCAAAGGTGTGCTCCCTCCCAGAAGGCTCTCCTCCTGCTCTGGCTGTGCCCAGGCAAAGGGGATGCTCACACCTGGGCATTCATACTGCCATGTGTCTGTGCCATTTGCCTGCACACCCCAGCCCAGCATGGAACAGCCACAGGCACCGGCAACCCTGCTAAGGGCAGGTCCCTCATGGGCAGGTCAGGCCAGTCCTGCTGTGTTTGGCTGCATCAGACTTTAAATCACCAGCCATGAACAGCTGAAAGGCCACATAAATAAAGAAGAACTTCAAAATTTTCTGATAGTTGCTGAGCTTCTTGTAAAAAAAGTCAACAAAGACGAATGAAGCAAATGCTAAATGTTTGAGATTTATGGTCTACACGATGACCTTCCTTTGAAACAGTGTCAGTGTCATTCCCCTTGCTGGCTGAGTGCACACACACTGTCTCTGCAGCAATCCCCAACCATTTCTTTCTGGTTTCACTTTTTCTCCACCCTGATTTATAAGGATGTGTCCTGTCTTCATGTCTCAGGGAACACATCGGACTTTCAATAAACATACACAATGCAGTTCCTTTTTTCCCCAAGAGTCAAAAGGAAAAGGCTCCTCCCGACAAGATAAACAACCCACCCACCCATTCCTTCAACCAAATACATCAGGGAAGAGATGACCAGCTTTGTGTTGAGCCCTGCAGGTTTCCAGCCTGATGTCTCCTGCAGTGGAGAGCTCTACCAGTGAGGGCCATCTCTTGAGAGTGGCCTGCCATGGGCCATCCCAGGTGGGGTCTGGGACTCTCAGGCCCAGTAGTATGTGATGTTTGGCTCCTCCCTTGCCTCCTCACCAGAGAGACGGATATTTTGCAGCAGGGCAGTATAATGCCCAAGGAGCCAGGCATTACCAACTGCACTCCATGTCCTGCAGGAGCTGATCCAGTTCCTGTTGAACTGGTATCAAGTGATTTCTGTGGCTGATGGCTTAAATGTCTTTTAGACTAATAGCGTGGCATGGTTTTGATTTAAAAAAAAAAAATCCATTGACCTATGGACCTCGGAACTTGTCAAATTTGTCTTACAACCTGACCCCAAGACCATTAAAGTCAGTTTAAAGTCCCCCTTTGATTCCATCGAACTTTAGATTGGCCCTTGGCAAATGTTTCAATTAACCTTTGCCAGGTTCCATGTTTGTAATGAAATCTAAATTCACGTTAGTTTTGTGCCGTTCCCATTTCTATAACAAATGTTCTTCACCTCCTTGTTTCCAATAAAGAGACGTCCTCAGACCCTACAGACCAAGTACAGCCTCAGATAGAAGATAAATCAGTGGCCACATGGGACCTGTGTTTAGAAGGATGCCATAGTAATGTCAAAAACAAGGCTGTTATTTATCAGAAGGTCCCAAAACCACTTTTCACCTCAGTCTGCTTATCCCTTTACCCTCTGTAGAGGAACAGTCCTGTTATTGGGGAGCAACACTGGGCTCACTGACTTGGTTACCTGAGGAGGGAGGAAAGAATTGCATTGACACAAGAAATGCCTACAAGGCCAGAAACCAGGCAATGAGACACTCATTCAGGTTCAGACAGAGAAACAAGAGAACACAGGAGAACCAAGTGCCACCAGTCAAGTGGTAGAAGACAACTGTCTGCATGACAGCTCTTGAGCTGCAGAAAATGTGAGGTCATTCACACCAGCACAGACCTCTCTCATCTTCCACGAGGATGCAGAGATCTCAAATTATCCCACATTTGCCACCTTGCAAATCATCAGGGACAGTTGCCATGGATCAGCAGACACCTGATAACTTGTTACCCAGCAGTGAGTTCTTCATGTGTTCAAACTCGTGATCTCCCCTGGGAGTGAAAGGTGCTCTGCAATGTTTTGGAGTGTGCCAGGCTTTCTGCCTAGCACTCAAATGCTGTTTACCTCTCTTTGATGCCCCTTTATTGCTATTTATTTCTAAGAATACCCTCAAAATTGCAGTTCCTGCTATTTTCTTATTGACTGGAATTTCTTGTTATTCACCTGCTGAGTGGAGTGATTATTTCAGAATACCCTTAGTGCTTGCCCCTCTCCTCACTGCAGCTTAAGGACTATCTTTTTGGAGGCTGCTTTTTTCTGGAATGGCTGTGTTTGGTGGTATCTCTGAGTGGCAATAAATTACTTCCAGATGGGCTGTGAAAACTGGTCCTTCAAAACACCAATATTAATCAGGCTCCAGCACTTATCTTTTGTATTGCGGCTGCTTGTCTCCCACATCCCACCAGAACCAAGAGAGCTTAAATTAGCTTTCAAGGACACAAGTTCTACACCATTTTCACTTCTATTCAATTTTGCTTACTTTCTCAACAGTGTTGGCTCAATAGCACCCTGATATTCCCATCCAGTGCTTACTCAAGATCAGTCTGCGGAGCACATCTTCTGATGATAACTTGGATTTTTGATTTGTAGTCCACAAAGGGTCATGATATAAAGGTGGTAACAAGCTTTGGTGCCTTCTAGAATAAAACCTTGCACAGGCAGAAGCCACAGGATGTGCCAGAGCAGAAAGGCAGGCTGGATAGCACATAGCATATGGGAGACCTGGAGAAATGGATTTGGAGCAAGTCTAGCTTCCACGGCAACCAGCAGCAGTGTCAGGTCCTTGGGGTATGTTCTGCCAAGGAACCTTCTGATGATGATGCTCAGATCTTACTATCACACAGGAGTTTTCTGAGGGCTGGAACGGTGTGGCACTTCAGTTGCCATCGTCACCCTTCTGCTTTTGAGTGCCATTTCAGTCCTGTGTGCCATGTTCAGTGCAGGTTTCCACAGGAATAACTGTACATGCTAATAATAGCATATGCTAATAGTACATGCTTTGTGTCCTGCAGAAGGACGACTGAACACACTGAAATCCCTTGCTGAGGTGCAGTTTGGGTACCTTTCTTTACCTGCCAGTCAACTAGTAAACCAGCACAGATATCAGCTGAACAAAAATTCCTTTCACTCAGGGTTTAAGGCCCCACTTCTTGAGGAGCGTGACAATTGCATACTAAAAAGCCAAGTTATCTTAACTAGTAACACACTGCAAAAGATGGATTTAAGAAAAATATGGTATTCTTTTCAAACTCCAAGACAATTGTGTTGTGTTAGAGAAAAAAAATTGTCTTGATATAAGGCAGATCCTTATGTCTGACTCATGGTGGTTAAAACAAAAACAACAAAACCCCTATAAAGCAAGAACTAGAAGGACAAGCAGGAGCAAAGGGCAAAAGCAAATGCAAAACATACAGAGCCTTAGAAAGTACAAGAAAGCAGAAAAAGCCTATAAATACTTATGTCAATAAAACAAGCCACTGGTCCTCATTTAATTAGCAATTTTTATTAACAGTGGTTTGTTGACTTGTGCAGTGTTTACCTAGGGCCCACATAAAAAGCATTATGATCAGGAGATAGTGGCATTTTAATCCCTCTATTCCCACTGTGGAAATGAAAGTGCTAAACTGGTCATTTGTGTCCATCAATAGATCAGGGGCAGAGAGATCACCAATCTTCGTATTTTCCTCAGGAGTCAGGATGCAGGGGGGTATAGCCATGGGCCCAGCTGAGCTGCAGCTTGCAGAGAGGCAAGAGGTAAAACAACTTTGGCAGATGTCATGTCATCTGTTGCACATGGATTCGTAAGACCGCAGCCAGCAAAACAACTGCTGGTTCCCAGATCCATCCCTTCCTGCTAGTGCTGCAGTGGGATACAAGCCCGAGGTCACATGTTTTATTTCCAATCTTTGAACTCAAAACCCATTAATTATACATCTAAAGTCTTGTCTACATCTAAAATGTAGAATTCCATTCCAGCAAAGCAAAACTGCTGGAGGTTTTGGGCTGGAGGTAAGGGGCCAGGACCCACCTCATCTGGTTTATTTACCGCTGTGCTGAGTACTAGAGTGATCCTCCTCACTCTCTCTGTTGGCAAAATAGGAAACGTGATGGCCCACGATCATTTATTTCAACAGGTCCTTTCTAGAGTTCAGAAAGCATTGCTCTCTGCCCTTGTTCTGCTTCCCTTGATCTGAGGTCAGGCAGGGGCTGAGCCGAATCCAGAACTGTCTTTAAAGGTCAAAAAGAAGTGTTAGATGAAGCTGCTGAGAGTGACCCCCAGGGATCAGTGCACTGCTGAGGCTTGCTGGTCCCTCTCCACTCTTGCTGAGTGCCCAGAAAGGTCTGTGCTGCCAGGGGCAGGGGCCTGGTGGCAGGGAGCTTGTGACCCTGGCCGTGGGTACAGGGAGGGCTTCCCCTCCATCCCCTCTGTCCCAGGTGAGCTGCGTAGGGGAGGTCAGCCAAAGCCGTGTGTCCGGATGGTGTGGGTAGTGACCAGGATATTGTTCACAGTCCTGGCCTGGACCCAGCAGTGGATTGTCCCCGTTGCTGCTGGATCCTCAGCCTGCTGCGTGGACTGGAGGAATTTGTGCAGGGAAGGCTGGGGTGGCAGGAATGCAGCCTGTCTGGGTTAGAGCACCTGCAACCCCTAATTAGTCAAATACTTCCCAGTCAGACGCCGGTGACTAAATGGGTGTGGACTGAAATCCTCTTCCCGGTGAATCGGGCCGGGCTCCAAGGGTGCTGGCGTGTGGCTGGGACGGGGTAAGGCAGCCAGTGCCCTGCCTGGTGTGGGACAGCCCACTGACAGCTCTGCCGACACGTCACTGTCACAGCGGGGTCCTTGTGCCTGCCCCATCCCAGCTCTCCTCCTGTCACCCGCAGCATGCCGAGGTCAGGCTGCCCGGCCAAATCCAGCAAGGCCCCCCTGACATCTGCTGGGCTGGGGCCACCTGTGGCTCCTGGCTTTGCCCCAGGCTCGCAGGTGGCACAGCCCCGGGATGCGTGGCTCTGGACCCACCAGCACCGCTGTGCCTTCAGCCAGCCCGGAGCAGGCATCCATCCCTCACAAGGGCACCCCGTGGCTGATGCTGACAGCTTTCCACTACCTCAAATAACACAACTCTCGCACCTCAGCCCACTGCAGTGACTTTTTTTCCATCTTACAGTTTCCTCAAAAATGAAGGAGACTGAGCTGTCCCAGGCTGCAGAAGCCAGTGTCAGGATCTCTGACTTGCTGCTGGGTCTAGGCTGGGCGTGAGGCATACCTGGCGGCTGATGGCATTAATGACCTTTATCTGCAGGAGCAGGGAGAGGAGGGATAACTCACAAGTGGCTTTAATGGGTGACCATAAATATAATGGGAGACTTGCAATCACATAATTATCTGTCTAATCCATCCATCTGTTGTACACACACTTTATTGATTATACGCACACACACATAACATATATCTGCAATATGTATATATATTTACAAAATGCCTGACAAATCATCCACGGATTGGAAGATTTATCCTACTTGTCACAGCTGTTCAGGCTGCTGTTACCATTATAGCTATTCTTTCCCAGCGTGCCTAACTTTCTTCAGTGTGGCACTTTTATGCTGGCATTTAAACATTGTATTTCAGCAGAGTATGAAAGAAAAAATAGGAAGAGACCTCGTTTGACCACTTCTACATTCAGTAAAAATGAAAAATTACTTTTCCTACGTTTTTGTGTTAATAACAAACTCCTGTGCTCTGTCTGACTGACGATGAGACAATTTACCTGGGAGGCATTGTGATTCTCTCAGCAAAACAAAGCAAGAAACCTTTGTAACTCTCCCTGGTCCTTGCTGCCTCAGGGGAAAGCAAAGGGGAAAAAAAGCAAATAAGACTCTTTCCTTCCAAGGGAAGAAAAAAAAAAGTATGCAAAAGAAAAAAAACCTTTACATGTGGGTTTATTAGCACTATTTGTAAATATTCTCCAAGCTTGAAGCCTTTTTCTTCCTTCATTTCAATAAGGAAAAATGTGGGGAGGGATTTTGTCTCCTTCCACGAGAAGAATTGAGCTGTTTCATTGTAGGTGGGGATGCCATTGCCCTGCTAACCCCCTGCTGCAATGCAGCTTTGCCAGACAAACAGGAGAGCTGTGAGGGGTGTGAGGGCAGGGTGACACTAAGCTGAAAGTTTGAGATGGCACAGTTTCAAGAGGTTCAGCTGTATATAAAAGGAAATCACCATTGATTTGGGTGATGTGTTTCTTCTCTGTTACCAACACCAACAGGAATGTGTGGAAGTAGGGGTGCAAAGAGTACCTCTCAGTTCCTCAGTATGTGAGGTGGGCTGCTCTCTGTCCTGCCTTGTGCAGGCGCTCAGAGGGATGCTCAGGCAGGCTGCCTGGTCTGGAGAGTTTTAAGTCCAAAAGCTGTACATGGGAAAGAATTACAGGTGTGCCCGTGGCCAAGATAACATTGTCCTAGAGCCCTAACTCTTACGTTTCCCTCTCCTGTAGCCAAAAGCCAGATATGCCAGGACAATAGCTGTAAGGCAAGAGATGTTGAATCAAAGTTTGCTGAAGCTGAGCAAATATTTCTAACTTTGGGATCACTGTGTGCCTGTCCTGTGCTTTGCAATCCTCCCCGTGCAGCTGTGACCAGATGCTGATGGAGACAAGACAACGGGTTAGAATAGAACAGAATAGAATAGTGTATTTCCGTTGGAAGGGACCTGCAATGATCATCTGGCCCAACAGCCTGACCAGTTCAGATGGATCTCTGATATGACCTGACACAGTAGGTCTTATTTTCTGATATGTTATCTGTCAAATCTAGTCTCTCTCTGTTTAGGTATATTGCAGTCTACAAGGTGCCTGCCCAGTCCTTTTTAAACTGCGTTGGAAAGGTGTGAAATTTCCCAAACTCCTCTGGGAAAAACAAGGTGATAGTACTGCTGCTGCCCCACGTACCAGGCAGTGCCTCCATGGCCGAGCTGGTGGTTGGGATCAGGAGGCTGGTCTTCACCCCAGGCTGCAGGTGCTGGAAGCGAGGCTGGGGAGGAGGAGATCTGGAGGCTTTGAAGGCAGCATGGTATCAGTGTAGAAGGTATGCGAGAGCTGAGGGTGGATCAATAGTGAATTTGGGCTTTGCTGGTGATTGCAAGATGTTGAAGGATTGCCCTGATAAGAGAGGTGTTTCTGTAAGCAGGAACAAATCGGATTTTTAAAATTTTTTTTGAAATAATTGGGTTCTCCTGGCTTGAGCATATATGTCAGTCTTTCTGTGGTGTAAATTAGTCTTAGCTGGTGATTTAGACCCACCAAAGGCCCCGTGCTGAAGCAGTGCAGCCGAGGTGCAGTGACCACACAGCTCAGTGTGGGTGGATGGGATGGAACAGCTGCCTGGTCCTGGGGCTGGGATGGGCTGGAATGGCAGGGAGGAGGACCAGCGGTGGTCCCAGCAAGGTTTCTGCCCCTCCTGTGAGGCTGTGACTGTGAAACCCCGGGGTCAGAGGTGTCTGCCCAAAAAGCTGGTCTCTGGCATAAGAGCACCATCATAAAGGAGGGTGCAGGTCCCTTCATGCCACTCAGCTACCAAACTGTGGCCCTCTTCTGAAACAGTGCTCCCTGCCCACCTGAGCTGTGGGTGGTCAGTTAGCCCTGCCAGCCTGGCCAACGCACACCTGAGGCAGCTCCTGAGGGCTCCATCCACAGGGGATGGAGCAGGGAGAGCCAAGGGCTGAGGCAGCAAAACGGTACCTCCTGGGTCTCGGGGTTCTCTGCTGCATGGGCAGCAAGATCCCTGAGCATGCAGGAGCCTGATGCCAGCAGCCCCCCTCCCTGGCTGTGGGATTTGGGACTGCCCAGCAGCTTGTCTGGCATGCCCCGGTGCTGGCCACGTACATAATCCCAGGGCAGGAGCCGTGCTTGAACTGCATGTGAACCGTAAATCCCCACTCCTAAAGCCGAGGGCAGTTCCCGCTGGCAGCCTGCTGCGGCGGCTCAGCCTGGTCCCCGGCACTGCCGCCCAGAGCAGCCGGCTCATTTAAATTGCTTTATAAATGGGCCAAAGAACTCTGGCTCCAGCCTTCATCTGAGTAATAAATACACAATAAAGCAGCCTCAGTGGCTGAGCGAGGCCAAACAATCAACACTTCCAAAACAGGGAGGATGCTCTTACTGAAGAGAGGTCGTCTTTTGTAATGTTTTAGCCCTTTTCTGCCCCTTTTAAGGATTTCTCCTGGAGGAGATGGAGTAGAGGCTATGTTTAGCCAGCTGTATGCCCAGATGGTCACAACACTTATGAACAACATCCCCTAGGAATAATTGTATTAAGTCTTCTTTGGATTTTATACTCTTGGGGGTTTAAAGAAAAAAAAAAGAAAGATTCTCTAGAATTAATGGTTTGGCACTTCTGCATTTGATTACTGTATTAAGAAAGCAGCCAGTGCCTGACAGGTTTTTGTAACCACCTCCAAACACGAGACATCACACAGAACTATGACTTCTTAATGAAAAGCTGGAAAGTGTATAATTGAGGCTGAGGTAGGATGTGCTGACTTGCCAGAAAGGACATTTGAACCCTGCCATACCAGTATGCCCACATGGTTTTAACTCCATGCTCACCAGCCGGGTGAGGAGCTCTTCTCGCATGGACGAGAAGAGCCAGTGAAGAGTTTCCATCCTCCTGTTAAGCAGGGCACATGGGAATGAATGTGTGCTCTATTTGGCTTGCAAATTTTGCATCACCTATTGCGTTTCCACTCACTTCTTTCTTTGGGGAGAGAGAAAAGAAAGCAACCAAAGAAAAGAAAGCAACAAACAAGAGAGATCAATGAACCATGGCGGAGCACTCTGCTGCACACACGCTTCCCACCCGCCCCGGGAGAAGGCACGGAAGGGCCGGGGGGACGAGGGGATGAATGAAGGCAAAGCCACGCAGTTCAGTTAAGGAATGTGCTGAGAGATGAGAGTGATGATGGTAACTGGCTAAAAACTTTTCGGGGAGACCATTTGGAAGGGTTTGTAAGTTTTAAAAGCTAGCATGCAGTTTCCTGGTGCATCCCAGTGGATCACGAAGTGCCTGGCAAGAAACAGCACTGCCCTCCCTCTTAGCAAACTCCTGTCTGATGACACTCACTTTACAGACAGGGACACTGAGGCACAGAGAGATTATTGCAAGGATAATTAACTTCCATTAGGGAAAGACAGATAACACCTGTGATTGCAGAGATCTAACCATAATGGTCAGGAGGTCCTTGCCCAAAAACTTACATTTCTATTTATTATTGCAGTGTTGGAAAAGCCATGAATAGAGACATAAAATGGATCTGCAAAACATCCACCCCACACCAGGATCACTAATACTTCTCTGCAACCTATCACAAACTGTAGTCAATGACCTGCAGCCATAAGTGTTGCATTCAGTAAAAAGCAGCTGAAAAGGGTATGACTGGTGGTCTGGGTCCTTGTGATAGCAGGGAATGTACAAAATTACTAGAACAGATGTGAACACTGCCTATTGCTCCAGTGAGCTCTTGGACACCAAAGATGTCCTGCATGAAGTGCATGGGAAATTAGATCTGTGCTTCCCTGAAGCCATAGCAGCCTACAAAACATCACACCACAGGCAAAACCAGCTGTTCCTGGCCCAGGAGACCCCAACGAAAAACAGCTGTCTGGTGTCAGAGGAATGGGAGCCTTGCTCTCTGCCTCATGTTTGGTAGTTGGCCTCTGAAAAGTGGCTGCTGCAGGACTGCCTGGGCTTGGGTGTGAGTGTCCCTCAGTCCCGAGGGGCTCCTCTGGCAGCTGGGAACAACAAGACTGCAGCAGTAGCCTGTCAGTGCCTGCCATGGCCCTTGTTCGGGTGCTGGGGGGGAGTTTGGCAGATGTGATTCCTGCCCAGCTTCTCCATTCCTCAAGACCCCGGTGAGATGGCTTTGCTGCCTCTCTCTGTTCCTGCACCACTGCAGGGAGCTACAGCAAACCCCATAACTGAGGCTCCTGGCATTATCCTCCTACCACACATAGGATTCCTGTCTCTAAAACAGAGAAGGGATGAGATTAGCATCTTCTCCCTCTCTTGCTATGCCAGCTTTTGACAGACAGAGGGATGGGGGAGTAGAAAATGGGGTAAAGATAGAGCTGTGTGTTTTGATAGGAATTGTCATTACCCTGATAGCAGAGAGGTTATGTGGGGACACGGTGGCTCTGACTTGCTGCAAGCCACTGGCTGGAGGAAAGGGTGGCAGACGAGCTCAACATGGGGTGAAGGGGCCTTACTTTAGCACAGACCACGGAGTGCATGGGGATAACAAACCTCTGCCTCTGCTGGCACCATAAACACGTAGTGCACAAACCCCTACAGGCTCAGGTCACATGATTTATCCTACTGAATCCCACAGCCCGCAGGGTCAGGCACAAACTTTAAGCCTGTTTAATGTATCATTCAGGAATGAACCAGGTCGCTTTTACTTGTCTTTTAGAAGACACATGTTTTCATTATATATGCTCCAAGTAGAGGCTAAAGATCCAGAAACGATGGCTATGGAGTTTTGGCGTTCCCTCTCATCAGTTTGGTTAATTGCTCGTTTCATTTACTAGCTGGGTTTTAACTTTCCTATGGATCACTTGGCTCTTGAAATTCCGTAAGTACTGAAAGTCAGCAAATTTTGGGAAGTGTTCTCTGGAGGAAAGTCCTGGAACTCTTACAACAGGAATAATTTTCATTTGTGCAGGTTTAGTGCTCTCACAGAATAAATAAGCATTAACTATCCCACAACTGCGCCAAAATGCAGTTGGTTTGTAGCCTGCTGTGTGCTGCACTAGAAGCCTGAGCATTTTACCTTGCAGACTAAATGCCTCTGTGAACAGAAATTGTGATCATTACTCAGGAGGTACTTTCCAGATGAAACCTCACTCAAAAATAACTATGCCTGTATTTGCATTTAAACACTAACTTCAGTGTGAGGGAACTCAGGAGGGAGAAAGGTATATTTTTAACTAACCCTTCTAGCCACTGGGTGCCACTAGTGACTTGTTGGGTTGAGGGAATAGCAGCTGTCCTGAAACTTTAGGGGAACAACCCACATGAAAATCCTCCCAGTGCATCAATACAGGGGAAGTTCACCTTCAACCTATTCGATTTACTTTAAAAGCATCCACCCTGCATGTCTCTGATTTCCCTCTGTTCTAGTTCCTGGTGGCTGTGTTTCAGTGCCAGGGTATCGTTCAGGGTGCTGGGCTAGAGGCTGTGTAACCAGCTCTTGGAAAGCCTGGTGAAGCAAGCAAAGCACTCAAGCTTACGCTCACGTTTATGACAACTGAGCAGCGCCTTTGCAATCAGTGAAACTGCTCGTGTGCCTACAGACAAGCACATATTTGACTGGATTAGTGCATGAAGTGACTGGAACTGAAGGCATGGTCAGCAAAGAAGCCCAGTGAGCTACTGCTTTTGCTGCTCCTCAAATTCATCCTTCGTAATGCAGATGCAGTTCCAGACCCTCACGTAAGATACCTATAATGACTTCTATTAATTCCTAGCAGGGGACAGGATCAGAACCCTGGGTTTAATGGTCTGCTTTTCATCTCTATAATCCCCATCCCATCTCTCATTCTGCTTTTCACTTCAAAATTACTTTGCCTGCTTCCCCCTCCTCCATTCTTATTGTTCTGATGTTCCCTGCCACAAATTGTCCAAAGGCAGGATGGTGAGGCACTTCATCCACAACGGTCCATTTCCATAAATAGGCACATACAGGTGGAAATACGTACAAGAGTTTATTCTACACCTGAAAACATACAGGGCAAAATAAACCCCTGGAATCTACATGAGCACTGTACCTACAGAGAGGTCTCCACTGTTTTATTATCTGATTTAAACTACAGTGATACAAATTCTGTGTAGGGACAAGTCTTAACGAGCCAGTAATTTGCATGTGTACACGAAACCCCTACAAACCAGGTTTAAATAGAAACTGGGCTCTCGAATAAGAAATCCAACAGAGGAACAGGTGTCTGGGGGGCAATGAGCTACTGTGTGTCAGCTACCTCGGGGCAACAAGCTGGTTGCAAATGCCCTAAGCCAGTGGTACCTGCAGTGAACGTACCCCATGTCTGTGCCAGTCCTGTTTCTCACATCTCCAGCGTGAGAGCAGGCACACAAGCACTGTATTACACCGGCTGATGTGCTGTACATCCACACGCTGGTGTATCTCACAGTAAGAGTACCCACAGACCCCAGTGCACGGTCTTCTTTCTTTCCTCCAGTTCCAGGGGTGTCCAAAGTCCACCGATGGCTCCACTCACCCTCCTCGTGGTCCCCCTCCCCTCGCTGCTGCTGCTCCAGCCGCAGGGGCTGGCTGCTCCCACGCTCCCATTTGTATGTCACTCACGCGTCTCTCCCCACTTAGAGCTGTCTTCTGTTTCCTGCTGCCAAGAACCGTCTCTATTTGAGACTCCATTTCAAACCCATGATTACCAGGAGCCTTCCTCTCATCTCATCTCTCTTCAGCTCTTTCTTACTCTTCACTTCTTCATCTGCATTTTATTTTGGTCTGTGAGCGCATGCTCTGGGGCAGGGAAGCCCCATGCGTACTCACTGTGCTGCAGGAATGATGTGACAGCATGATACTCACTGTGCAGAAGTGACCTGGAAAAAAAGGCACCTCGTCATCTGAAGGCAGAAAGGACAGTGTTGTGATGAATTTTTAACTATTATCCCTGATTCTGTGGTTGGGAATACTCCCATGCCTTCTTCCTGCAGGTAAGGCAGCCTTCTGGATCAGGAGTAAGGGAGAAGAGGAGCAGAAGTGTCACACAGCTGCCTCAAGTCTCAGCTGATCCGCCCTCCTCTGGGCTGTCTTCTAGCACGGGTTGGGGACCGGGCTCGGAGCAGCTTGGTGTGGCAGGCTGCAGAGGAGCTCATCGACGGGAAGCTGTGGGTGCAAACAGGCTGCATGACAGAGGAAAAATGTTCCCACCAGAGTTTCATTTTCCAGTAGCTGTACTGGGTAAATAGGGCCAGGACACAGACAGGTAATGTGCATTGCTAAGGCCAAGTCCACGGGCTGTGTTCAACTGCTCGTACTCGCTAGGACTCCCTTTTTAATTAATAAAGATTTTTCTCCTTCAGACATTTTAAAAATTACTCAGACGGTTCCTTCGAGCTGCAGGTTTCACACGAGAGAAGGGTTGCGAGAAATCACCATTTAATTAAATAAACATCTCTTTGAACGATGACCCTTCTCCAAAGTTGGAACCTCCTTGCCATCATTAGAGCCCCACATAAACTGTAGCAGTTAGCAGTCTGCTCCGGGATT
Organism: Gymnorhina tibicen; assembly: GCA_013399875.1. Lineage (NCBI taxonomy): Eukaryota > Metazoa > Chordata > Aves > Passeriformes > Artamidae > Gymnorhina > Gymnorhina tibicen. The sequence continues at coordinate 1,323,416 of VXAZ01002730.1, forward strand.
ACAGTGTTCGTAGCAAGAGAAATTGCTCCTGAGATCATTTAACCTCCCCGGGGAGATGACAGGAAGGAATTAATCTTCCGCTGCTAATCCGCCCTGTGCTGCTGGATCAAAAATTGGCATCGATGGGGGTGCCTGCGCAGGGGAGCCTGCGGTGGCATTTACCATCCGCGTGTGCTCCCTCCCACCTCCTCCTCCTCCAGCGCGGCTGAGGAAACAGGGGGCAGCTATTTCAGGAAGTCTACGTAACATACTATTAAACCATTTGTGCTGGCTGCGAAGGAGATTTGGTTTCTAGCATTCCCCTCCAGTCCTAGCTGTGTCAGCAAGGTGAATGCTACAGAAGGGCCTCCACTTTAGTCCCAGGAATCAGTCTCCTCCTTGGTTTTGTCGCTACTTGCCGTCTCTTTTATTTTGTATCAATTTGTTTTATATTACTATTGTTATTATATTTGTTAGTGATTTATATAGATTATTCAGCAGTGCCCAGGTACATTTTTATCCCCCAGAGTGCTTGTAGGAAATAGAATGTGCTGGCATGACCCTCTGCCCATGAGAGCCTTTGTGTCAAAAGCAGTTCTGCCTGGAATGGAAACCTCCATTTTTATTTGTTTTTTCTTTTCCTGGTGAGTAAAATGGATCCAAGAAACAATTCAATATGTTTGTGAGCAGTCTGCGAGCAGAGAGGGGGTTCAGGTTCACAGAATTGAAGTGGGGCCAGTCCTGGGGCAGGGACAATTCCTTGGGATACAGCACCCAGCCACACAGTGAGAATAGCAAGTAGTGAATGCCCTTAGCAACTGGCTTGTGGAAAAAAATTAATTTGCTAAAGATCATCGGCACTAAGTCGCCTTGAAGAGTTGTAAATCACAAGGTTGTAAAAAGGGAAACCTGCTCCTGCGTAGTCTGTGAGCAGAGACAGAATATTATGATGGATTCAACTATTCCTAACTAATAAGAACTTATTAGAAGGAGTTCAGAAAGTGCCAGGCTCATCCAAATCAAAGGCCAAGCCCCTGCTGATGTTGGCAGAGGCAGGATGGGACCCAATGGGCAGATTTTTCACAGTAGAGGACAGCAACTTGTTTCCTTCTCCACAGCATTCAGGACCAGCTGCCCCTGCCAGACCTTGTGTTCTCACAGCTCCCACCTCAGCAGGCAGCAGGACCAAGGGGATCCAGCAGGATGCCCAGCTCTGGCCCTGGCACAGAAGGTGCTGTGGATAGGAAAGCCAAGCCCTGAGCGAGACAAAGCTGCAGTCAGGGCTGTCAGGAAGGCTCTCACCAGCTGGAGGAGGGGACTGGGTGGTGTGGTAGCAAAGTCAGACCCTTCTGTTGCTAAAACCAACCCTGACAGAGGCTCTTTTCTCCCCTGACTGATCCAAACACTTGCAAAAGACAGGTTTTCTTTTCGCTAGCAGCACACCACCAAATGGGATTTGCAACAAGAAGGTGTGAGGGATAACAGCCCATCCCTCATACCCAACAGAGCCTGCAGGCTTCTTTTGCTGCTTTCAAGTTTCCCGTGCATTAATCCCCACAATAACACACGATCACCAGAAAAACCTTGGGAAATAGGGGGCAGGGGGATATGGACACTTTTCAGAGAGAAAGGTATAAAAGGAAGCAAAAAGCAATCACAGTGGAAAAACATAGGTCGTTTGCTCTTCCATTTTTCTGTCAAATGGTGATTAGAAGAGAAAATGTTCTTTCTGTACTAGTCAGGAAAGGAAGAAACATGTTCCACTTCTCTCAAAAAAAAAAAAATCCAGTGAAACAAGAGTGATGCTATTTCTCTAACTCAGAGAAGCAAAGCAGTCTCCAGGAGTCTGCGAAGGTTTGTGAAGGTGCCCTTGCAGTTATTGTGTTAAACACTGAAAAAAGCTTATTTCCTGAACGTGTAGGGTGGCACAGATGACTCCAGCAAGCTGCTTGGCAGTTCTCGGGGATCCCCAGCTACCCAAACCTGCCTCCTATATCTCTCAGCTGCAGTTTTGGGGAGTTTTCTGTAGGCTTGGAGAGTTTCTCTGAAGCTGCTCCCCCATGTCTCTGAAGATGGCATTAAGCCTCACCAGTGCTGGTCCGGGTGTGTCTTGCTCTGGCTGTACCCTCCAGACACTGGTACTGGAGGAAACCAAGGTTCCCTCTGAATAAATCTTTTGTCTTCTCTGCTCCACAATAGGAAGCTACAGGTAGGAACTGGGATATACAGAAATGCACTTGTGGAGCACACACTTTGATGTTCTTTATTTCTGGTCTGGGATCATGGGTTATTTTATTCTAGAACACATGACGGCTCAGATGACACAAACACAGGTTTCAGCTCACCTAACAAGTATATTTCTAGTTCATCTCTTTCCCCCAGCATTTCTGCATTGTGATGTCTCTTTTTTCGTACAATGAGCGTTTTCATTTAAGCCAAAAAATAGTGTTTGGATGTGTTTAGGAAAACCCTATTCTGCATTTTGTTTCAAGGAGAGCACATCTACCTATGCCAAGTCAGTCCAAACTGCCTGCTAATTCATGAGCTGGGGTAACAAGCTCCACAAAACTTGAGCATGTCGCTGCATTTGCAGCAGTAGGCACAGACTGGAGCTGCCTGGTCAATGTACAGCAGCAAATGGGGCAGAACTCACAAACGGCCATGTCACCCCTGGGGGCTCTGGCACCACAGCTCAGCAAGTGCCAGTGCCCAGCCATGGCCTGTATTAGGTTTTTGGGTGCTGATGCCATGCACCAAGCACAATATGGTCTCATCTAATACCATTTCACACAAGGAGCCACTCAGGCTAGTGGTTGTAAAAGACCTTTATTCGACCTGCCCCTTTGACAGCCAATTCCTGTTCCCCGTCTAGCACAACATGGTTAAAAACAAACAAACAACCCAGTATAAAACATAAGCAGCTGCAGCAGAATATATATTTCATTTTTACATTAAAAACTACTTACAGTGATAGATGACAGCACGGTACAATTCAGAAACCAGCTGCCTATATTATGCATTATATCAATATTTATTTTAATTCTAAAGAACCGTAGTCTGGGGACTTTTACTAAAATAGACACTGCAAATGGTATTCTGATGGATTATTCTTCCTTCCAAAGTAACTTTACTTGGACATCTCTGAATGCTGTTTGTCACTTGTTCTTTTCTCAGTTTTTCAGCATGCTGAAAAAAGAAATGATAGAATAAAAATAGAGCTAACTGTGTAACTGAGGTGAGAATAATCTTCCCTGGCAGTAGAGCGCAATTGGTCTCCAATTGTAATTACTGCCTTTCTCATGTTCTAACAATAGATCTGAAATGGTGTTTTGGGGATACAGGGCTTTCCTTTGCAGAGCCATTGCTGTATGATTCCCTATGCTGAGTGGCCGTGCTTCTTCCCTGGTCCCCTTAAACCTTTCCCAGTACCAGTGACAAACTGCCTAAGCAAATACCACACATGCAGCACGTTGTGGTATGCAGAAGGTGTCACCTCAGCACATAACCCAAGCTGGGGCTCTGCCAGCGCTGCCAGTGGTGCAAACTCTGCCGGGAGCAAAGGGAGCCAAGGCAGTGCTGGACGGGGGGAGCAGCCAGAGCTCCCTGGGCACAGGAGCTTGTGCTGCCTCTGGAGTGACCCGGGGTAGCAGTTCCTTGAGGCCACTTCTTTTACAACAGACAGGGGCTCGACATTCAGAAGCCTCAAAGACCGTAAATAAGGGCATTTTGCTGTGTCACTAATCCGAAAGATTTTTCTGCTGCTCTTCCCTTGCGGAGCCAGAGGTGAGGTAGCGTAGAACACACAATTCAGGAGTTATCAAAAAGGACCACGGACAATTTTCACTCCTTGAAAATGTGTTTATGCTTTTGTGTCATCTTCAGTGAATAATTGCTCTTTTTGGTGGGCAGCATGACTAAAATGTAGCATTCATGTCTATTAGAAATTGGAAAGAGTGAGTTATTTCTTTGGTGCAGCCCTGTTTATTTGCAAACAATTGGTACGTAGAATGCAGGAGGGATCAAACAAGAGGAAACAATTTCTTTTCCTCCAGTTTCAACTTTGTTTCTGGAAGCACTTTAACCCCAGAGCTCTTTCTCTGAGCATTTTCTCAGTCCTGCTACAAGTGGTGCTATGATTACTGCTTGCTTGCTGACTTTCCTGAAGCTGTCCATGTGGTTTCTCTTACTTATCATACATACAAGCATCCTCTTCTACTTATTTCCATAGCTATCCATTTCAGTTTAATCAATCTCTTAAGTGAAAGATGATGGTTACACACTTCAGTTCCCATATAACTGTATTAGCCAGGTTAATGATGATATTTAAAGCCTAGCGTTTTGTTGAGGATATTCAAATCAATGATCATTGCTTTGTTATTGCTGTTACTGCAATGATCCAGAATCACAAAATCATAAAATCACAGAATGGGTCAGGCTGGAAGGGACCACAGTGGGTCATCTGCTCCCACCTCCTTGCTCAGGCAGGGTCATCGCAGAGCACAGGGTGCAGGATTGTGTCCGGATGGTTCTGGAACAGATTCAGTGAGGGAGATTCCACACCTTCTCTGGACAATCTGTTCAGTGCTCAGTCACTGCACAGTGGAGAAATTCTTCTTCATGTTCAGGTGGAACTTCCTGGCCATCAGTTCCTGCCTGTTCCTCCTGTCCCATTGCTGGGCACCAGGGAGCAGAGCCTGGTCCATCCTCTGCCCCCTCCCTGCGGACACTGACAGACAGGGATAAGGCCCCTCTCAGCCGTCTCTTCCCGAGGCTGAACAGGCCCAGCTCCCTGAGCCTTTCCTCAGTGAGATGCTCCAGTCCCTTCATCATCTTTGTCACCCTCCGCTGGACCCGCTCCAGGAGCTCCATGTCTCTCCTGTCCTGAGGAGCCCAGAACTGGACACAGCACTCCAGGTGATCCTCTCCAGGGCTGAGCAGAGGGGTAGGATCACCTCCTTCAACCTGCTGGCAGTGCTCTTCCTAATGGACCCAAATCCTTCAGCCCAAATCCTTTTGGGACACTGCCTCAAAGGGAAGTAGCCATTGCCATATGCTTTATGCAGTCTGTGCTCCCCTCTCATCCTGCTCCTTGCTGAGGTCTGCACCCTTACAGTGCCTCTCCATGGGGAGCTAGAGCAGGACCAGGATATAATCTCCTTCCCCAGCACCAGAGGAGGCAGGACCCACCAAGACTGGGGCTGCATTTCCAGGAGATCCCAAGTGCCTCTCTTGGAGGGTCTGACTCTGAGGCAGATGCCTGTGGTGGGACACAGTTTTGTCTTAGGTAGCTTGCAGCAGGCCCAGAGCAAGCTCAGCCCTGGTACGAAAGCTTCCAAGCTCTTCAGACTGCTGGCTCCAGTGATGAGCATTTCTAAAACTCTTGAGTTGAAAAGTTGTCTAATCTCCCAGCAAATCTAAGAAAATCAATCCCGCCTCAGAAACGAGTTTACTAAAATGTTATGATGCTTTTATTATTGACATTAAACCGCAGCCAGATTTTACTGGGAGGTGCTCAGTGGTGACAAGGTTTTTTCTGCCCTTGCATTATTTAAAGGTTAAAAGTAGAAGGGTGTATCACTTAAGATATAGGGCAATATATATACGTAAAGATAATGATTCTTCAAATAGTGAACCCTGAAAAGGGCTGCGTGGGTGTAGCCTAGGGAATGACATAAACATCAACCAATTATTTTTACATTTTCTCTTTCTTAGTGTAAGCTTCAGCAGCTGGGTCCCATATGAATATGTCATGACAGATGACAGTGATATGAGCAGATGAACCCCAAGGCAACCCGCTATCCTGTCAAGGAGAGGGCAGAGCTGGGTCCCCTAAATATGCATAGGCTGTGTCACTGACAGCAATTTACTGTTGTGGTCAGGCACTTGGAATCTATTCTTCCCCAAGAAGCAGGTTTTAAAATGTTTTTAGGCATGAATACCATTAAAGTTTGTCTTCAGTAAGAATCACTGACAAAGGAGTGCCCAATCTTCCACAACCTGGTGAAATTTTGCTTTTTTCTAAATCTGGCATTTAAAACGATGCTTAACTAAGCCCTGCCAGCTGCCTTACCTGCCTTACCTAGCAACATTAAGCTAAAGAGATAGGAAAAAAGGTTACTGGGATGATTTGCAATAAATGTTTACATTTTATAAATAAGCTTACACCTGTGTTTTGTCTGGCTGTGGCCATGTGGTTCAAAACACTGAAAATGGAGGCAAATGAACAGTTTTTTTCTTTTAGAGTGAGGTTTCCAGCACCAGTAGGGTGCAAAAGGAGTGGCCAATCCATTACCTCCATTAGGAGCTGTATAAACAAAGCAGCCACCCTGTGATGCTGACAACACACAGCCTGTTGCTCGAAAGCTTGGATCAGTTCCTCTTCTGGCTTCCACCACAAAAAAGGCACAGTGACTGTCACAGACTGTGCGTGACAGTGCAAAGCAAGGGCTGAATCTTGCTCCTGGTGTCTCTGTAATGTGAGGAATTCAAGAGCCTCATTTAAATATTAAATCCTTCCTTTTCCATACCCCATTTTCAGTCGTGTTCTCCATTTCAAATACCTCCTCTGCTCTCAAGCAGTGACCAAAAGCTTTCCATGGTATTTTGAAGGGATGCCAGTGATTTCTTATGGCAGGGATTCTTATTAGGGGAAGCTGGTGTGCATACTGCTAAAATAAACTGTGCTCAATCAAGTAAAAGGGGGGATGTCAGTGCTAAGGTAATAGTTAAAGCCAGTCTGGAATTTGCAGCCAAAAGAGGAATCAAATTCCTCTGTACCAAACTTCCCTGGCTGAGTTTAATCTCCAGATTTTAGAGACTAGCTCTTGCATAAGGCACAGAGGGGTTAACATTATTTTCTGGCATAGCAACTCATTTCTAAATTATGTTCATTTTCTTTCTCATTTATTTCTAAATAATTGTAAATACCAGACTTTACAGATGGAAGATCAGATGGCACTTCAAGGTTTCTGTTGTTTTGTACCTGGGAAATTTCAGGCACCACAAATCATTCCTCTTGCTTCAGGTGGCAGGTCTGAATTATGCTGAGTTTAGCCAAAGGGAATGGTTGGGTTTGCCAGTAATGTGAGTCTAAAAGCCTTCCACCTCTTGCATTGCTCACCTGATAATAGAAATTACGGAGGTGGATTTTCAAGGTAACAGGGGAGTGAGATGTGTGGGATACGTGTGCTGTGCACACAATGTGACGAACAAGTAACAGAACTGGGTGGAAGTGGTTTAAACCTCACTAAGCCCCAAGTGCTCCAGTGCCTCTGCAGTAGAGGAGGAATGGACTAAGCCTGGCTCTGGGCCCTGAGGTTCCGCACCAGATCAGCAGTGCTTGCAGCTGTCCTTGCAGAAGTCTCGCCCACGTCACCTTCACTCTCCTGCGCTCAGCCCGTGCCAAAGGAGCTGCAGCTTTGTGCTGGTGTGCGCCAGCCCTGACTGCCCCACAAAGCGGAGGCAACACCAAGTGGATCCCTCTGAGGGCTGACCCCATGGGGTTAGGGGCTGCTGGGCTTTTACCCCTCCAGGAACCCAGTCCTGCTCCTGCTCCGTCAGTCTCTCCCTGGCATATTGTTTATCTGCACCTCGGGAAGCTCAGCTGGCAGGGCAGAGGGGGTGCAGGCAGCTACAGCAGTGGGATTGCGTGGGGCAGCATGGAAGGGGAAGGAGAGCTTACATGAGAGCTGTTCAGGGTAGAGGGGCTGCCCAGGCTTTGTGAGCTCACAGTTCCTCTGTTTCTCCCTACTTGGGTCCAGATTGACTACAGAGCCAGTTTTCTCACCTCTCCCTCCCCCTTGGAGCTTGTCAGTCCTGCAAACCCGCAGAGAACATTACAGACAAGCCCCCACCTACACTTCAATATCTTTACCAACTCTTCTCATGCTGCCCTCCTTACTGTCCCACACACATCCCCTTTCTCCTTCCCTGCTCCCTCACTGCCTTTATTTTTTCCTCTGTGCCCATAATACATAAACTCTCCAGTGATTCTGAGCAGTGAAAGAGCTGACCAAAGAGTCAGAAAACAGGAGAAAAGAGTCAGTCTGGCCTCTAGGAACAGCAGAATATAGAATTCATCCAGGGCATGGTCTGGAAAAGGAGAGAGAGAAGGGGAGTCAAGTAAAGAGGTCATACAGAAAGCAAGGTGGTATGTGAAGATTTAGGGCTTTGCATGACACTAGGGGAGGAACAGAGATGAAAATACATGAGCTACCCATGCCATCTGTCAATGTTTGCACAGAAATCCCAACCAAACCAAACCAAAAATATTGTTTCAAATCCATTAAAGTTGCTCGTGGCACATCCCACCAACAAAAACATTAGAAAGCCATGAAGTCCCTAGCCAAGCCTTCACTTGGGTTTTGAAGCCCTTAACCGCAGTTTCACGTTCAGCACGTCACCCCACCAACTTCTAGAACCCACAGGCTTCCTCCCTCCCTTCCCACTTGAAACCTTTAACCTGAACCCTGCACACAAACCTCTCCTGTCAAGAAAACCAAATGCAGCATCGTTCTTCCTAGGTGCACCACCTAACTCACACCAGCACAGGGAGTAGGGGAGAACTTGTCCAAACCTTGAACTCTCCTACAATAGATTCCCACTTACAAAGAAACAAAAACTATTTGCACCATTGTACATAGCTACCTCCCACCAGCTGCTGAGACCATACACCCTGAATTCCTGCTGCTTCCCAGGGCACCACCTATCCACACAATTTCTCCTCCTGCAAACCACGCTGCACAGTTTGAGTTTACAGTTACGCAGCTTGTGTGGGGACAGGGGGAGGAGGTGTGTGGGTTGTGGGTGGTGGATGTGGCTGACGTAACGTGGAGAAGGTGAAATCATGCTCACAGATAGCTGAAGGCTACACTAGCAACTTCATTGATTATTTCTGTGGCTTTGGAAGTGCCTGGTGTGGGTAAGACACTCTTTTTTTTCTCTTATCAGTAAATTTTGAGAGAGGATGAAAGTGGTGGTAAGGGGTAACTGCTAAAATATAACAAAATAGTAAGTTGTCATTCTTCCAAAATTGTTGTTTTGTTGACATGTTAAGGTCACAACTGTTGGCTTCAGTCTCCCACTGTGGATGACAGTGCACTTCTGCGTTGGCTAGGACACGGCTCTAGCACCTCATGAAGCTCTGGGCTGCTGCAGCATTGGGTAGGAGGAGCAGATGGCCTGAGACCGTGCAGTCATTGGTTAAAAAACAGAACTCAACTGTATTTAGCAAAGATAGTAAAGTAAATGATTCTAAAATGGATAATCTCATGGTGCAGAAACAGTAGAAAATATCTTGAAGTGCACCCTCTGCAAACAGTTTTCACTGTCTTCCACCACTACTGCACGTTCATGTTTCAGCATTTTTATCCATTCTTAGCCAACCAGAATTGAGCTGGGATTTTTCTAAATAGCTACTAATTGCAAGTGCACCCACTTTTCCATACAGGCTGTAGCTGAGCGCCCAGAAATTCAGGCCTTTATAACCAATAGCTTTTTCTGAAAATGTCTCCCATGAGGTACCTACCCAGTGCACTGCGCTTTGTCTTTAGAGTTCTCACAACACAAGGAGGGAGCAAGAGCACCATTTTTCTCCTGATGTCAGTATCTGTAATGAGCATTGCAGCCGGTTTCAAACTAAACAAGGGTAAGTTTAGAACGCAGCATTCTGTGTCTGGGGAGATCTGGATCCTCCTTGCACCGCTGTAAAAGAAGCAAATATGATGTAGCACTGCTTCGTAGGGTACAGTCTTAAATGGTTGGCAGGAGCTAGAGTGGTAAAGAGCAGAGCTCGTTCAGACAGAAAGAGCAAAAGCCCCTGTTGAAACCCAGCAGTCCTGCCCTTTGCAGGGTGGGCTGGCCAGGCACACTCTCCTCTGGCAGCCAGATCGATGCTTCCAGCCAGACACTGCCTTCAGGGCAGCGCTTCCCAGCAAATCACAAGGCTCCGGGAGAATCTCCTTGCTCATCAAATGCTTGGGTTTTTCCGCCAGGGTTTCCCCAAAAGATACCAGTTGTAATTACACTGGGTCCCCAGTTCAACTTACCTCATTTAACAGTAACGGTAAGTTTAAAAAAACTTTTAACATAATCATGGACATGAACTTAGTAGTGCACAGATTAGAAACTACCTTGCATGAGAGCTGATTTTATGGCCCTTGGGAGCCAATGCAAATTTTTCCATCAATCCAGCGACTGGGACAGATTTCTGGGAGGCTTTGGATCAGGCGAAATAATTCTACATCTGCTACATGTTACTCACAAGGTGCCAGATATTGTGTTGGTATTACAAGGGCTGGATCATTACGCGCAGCACAGAAAGGGTCCACTCTTTTCAGGTTAGTGTTTGACCAGGCATCAGTGGCCAGACACGATGGCAATAGAGAAGTAGACCACAGAAGAGCATTTACACCAAGTGACTGGCATGGTTGTTGATGCAGAGGCCACTGACTGATGAAAAGAAAAGAAAAGAAAAGAAAAGAAAAGAAAAGAAAAGAAAAGAAAAGAAAAGAAAAGAAAAGAAAAGAAAAGAAAAGAAAAGAAAAGAAAAGAAAAGAAAAGAAAAGAAAAGAAAAGAAAAGAAAAGAAAAGAAAAGAAAAGAAAAGAAAAGAAAAGAAAAGAAAAGAAAAGAAAAGAAAAGAAAAGAAAAGAAAAGAAAAGAAAAGAAAAGAAAAGAAAAGAAAAGAAAAGAAAAGAAAAGAAAAGAAAAGAAAAGAAAAGAAAAGAAAAGAAAAGAAAAGAAAAGAAAAGAAAAGAAAAGAAAAGAAAAGAAAAGAAAAGAAAAGAAAAGAAAAGAAAAGAAAAGAAAAGAAAAGAAAAGAAAAGAAAAGAAAAGAAAAGAAAAGAAAAGAAAAGAAAAGAAAAGAAAAGAAAAGAAAAGAAAAGAAAAGAAAAGAAAAGAAAAGAAAAGAAAAGAAAAGAAAAGAAAAGAAAAGAAAAGAAAAGAAAAGAAAAGAAAAGAAAAGAAAAGAAAAGAAAAGAAAAGAAAAGAAAAGAAAAGAAAAGAAAAGAAAAGAAAAGAAAAGAAAAGAAAAGAAAAGAAAAGAAAAGAAAAGAAAAGAAAAGAAAAGAAAAGAAAAGAAAAGAAAAGAAAAGAAAAGAAAAGAAAAGAAAAGAAAAGAAAAGAAAAGAAAAGAAAAGAAAAGAAAAGAAAAGAAAAGAAAAGAAAAGAAAAGAAAAGAAAAGAAAAAAGAAAAATAAAACTATGACATTGTATAGCATAAAGCCACGTTACACAAAAGAAAATAATGAAATCGCTTGCGTGTTGTGAGGGTTTCCCATCTGGCAGGAAATCATTTCTCCAACAGGAGGAGCTCTTTGCTTTGGTGAGACGGTGTCAAAGGAGTGGCCACAGTTTTACTCCAAACCCCCTCCTCCTCCTTCCCCTCCCGCCCCCGTTTTATACGAGAGCGGCAGCTTAATTGATTTGATAACAAAATAAACAGCAGCCGAGGGCTGCCCGCGGGAGACGGCATCGGAAGGTGATGGATGCCCGCCGCACGACTTTCCCCGGCCGCCGCTCTCCGGGCCCGGCGGGGAGCGAGATGCGAGCTGTCCCTGCGCATCCCCGTACCCTGCGCCCGGCACTCCGCAGGGGCGCATCTTGCTCCTGGCTCCGCGCGGTTCGCAGCCCTCCCGGCGGGCCATGGCTGCGTGCAGCCGGGAGCGAGGCTTTTCCTGCCGTTCCCCCGAAGGAGCAGCGGGGGAGTGCCGTGCAAAGGGGCTGGCAGGCGCGGCATCAAGTCCTGCCCTGGGGGCTTCTGAGCGGAGCGAAGGGTCAGCGCCTGGGCTTTCTCCCGGCGCCAGTGCGGGTGATGTTTTATTGTGCTGGATCCCCTCGCTGCGCCGAAACTTCGGGGGGGAAACGGCCCGCACGTCTGATTAGTCTGGGGGTGGATGTCCGGCCTGAGTTTGTAGGGTAACTCTTGCCTTCAGGGCAGACGCTGCCGTCGCCTTAAACGTCTCAAACTCACTGCGGGGAGACGCTGCCTCCTACCCGCGGGTCGCCCCGCTAAGCCATCTCTCTAACCGCGGGCTATGTAGGGGTTCGCCGCCGGCCTGGCATCTCCCACCTCACTTCCCACCCGTGCAAAAACGTCCCCGCAACCGATAGTGGCTGACTTTACAGCACAAATTAATCTGCTGTCCGTAAAGGCACTTCACTATAATTCTGGGAACTAGCGGGCCGAGAGCCCGCGTAAAGGTTGCCACGGAGGGAAACCGCCCTGGGGGCTGAGCTTGCCCGCAGGGCATGTTTGTGACGGGGAAAAGTGGTTCCCGAGCAGCCGCAGCAGCAGAAGGAAAAGCTGCCGAAATAGCTGCGCTAAGCGGCGCTCGGCCACAGCCGTGCCCTTCCGCGGGGGGCTGCCCGCGACCCTCGTCCCCCGCGGACACCGTGGGCTGCGCTCGCCCTCCCGGGAATATCCGCACATTGACCCTCGGGTCCCCGTCCCTGCCGCAGGAGAGTCACTGCGCCTGCCCCTCCACACCCTCCGGTGTCCCTTGGGCAACCGCAGAGGCGCTCGGAGCCCAGCGATCTCGGGAGGGGTCTGCGGGATCCCCCGCAGCTGCCCACGCGTGTGCGGGAGGCCGGGCGCGGACGCAGAGGGCAGGGCAGTGGGCAAAGGTTCCATCTGCACCCGCCTTCTGGGATTAGCGCAGCCACGAGCAGCAGCAGCGTGGAGTTTCCAGCGCCTTGTCCGCAGTTTCAGCTTGTTTTTCTTCCTAATTGTTTTTTAAAGACTCGATGACTTTTCTGTGTGGGTTGTGCCTTTTTTTTTTTTTTTCTGGTTGGTTGGTTGCTGGGTTTTTTCCCTCTGGTTTTGTCTGCTCTGCGCTGCAATGGGGATTTTGAGCTGTAGAACCCGAAACCGGGAACCGTGACTAATTTAGGGGTGTATTTCTTCAGTGCATTCATTTTAAGACAGTGAACCTTAAAAGATGGAGTGGAGGGGCTGTGAAAGGGAGAGAGAGGCGGGAACGCAGTGCTGTGGCTCCGCGTGAAGTTTGATGCACCCTGACACACGTACAAGGCGGTCGGTGCGCGGGGCTGGGGGCTCGGGGGGTGGACAGGCAGCCGGTAACGAGCAGATTGCCGTATGATTTAGAGCGATGATGAGGTTTATCATTTGAACACTGATGAATTCAGGGAACATGAGAGCTCCAATTGACATTCCTAAAAACAATTAAATCGGTGGGGAGTACCGCTGGAAAATCGATACGGCCCAATGTAATACGGTTTGACTATAAACAGATTCCTCCCGTAGTAATAAACCACGAAGTGAGTGTGAAGTACCGCGATTCCCTGGTTGAAAAGAGGTCTTCTCCCTTCAGCGTCTCAAAACACATCCCCCCCTCGCCCTCGGCAATGCTCCCCGGCTCCCGCGGTGCGTCCTGGTGAGCCGGGGCGACGGTACCAAATACCTTTGTGAAATTCTCCCGCAGCAAACGTTCATAACCCCGAGGGGAGGTCGGGGGAGGTATTTATATAGCTTCCCGAATAAGTAGCGAGCGCCTTTGGTCTTGGACGAAAATAAACTGGGAGTTAAGCTTTAAATATCCAGGCTTGATTTAAGAGTAAGATGCACTCGGCTGAGTGCGCTCTGGGGGTGGCCCCCCGAGAGGAGGCCAGGGAAAGGAAGAGGAAAGGGAACTGGGAAGGGAAGGGAGGAAAAAGGGGAAGAATGAGGAATGGAAGGGAAAGGAGGCCCCCGGGCCCCGCTCGGGTTGTGCCGCCCCCGCTGCTCACCGCTGAGCGCAGAGGCAACGTTTCCTGCGTCCCCTCGGTCGGAACTGGGGGGGTGTGGGGGACCTCGCCGCCGCCACGGCCCCGCACCGCGTGGAGGTTTCCAACAGAGGGCGAGGGAAGCCCGGCTGGGCTCCGAGTCCGAGCGGGGACCGGGATCGACACGGGGGCCCAGGGACAGCTTGGCTCCCCGGGACCCCCCCACTCTGCTGGCGGCTCTCACTGGAGAGAGGCTGCGGGGAAGAAAAGGGGAAACCGGCGCCAGGCAAAACCCGGGGGCTTTTGCGGAGCTGGCTTTTATTTCGGCTTTGGCTGGCGAGCGGAGCGCTCGGGGCCGCCGAGCCCCGCTGTGCCCGCGGCTTGGCACGGGCAGGCAGCGCCGGCTGCCAGCGCCGCGCCGCCCTCCGCGGGCTGCGATCGTGCGGTTTGCAAAGCAGCGGCTGCACGCCGGGGGCCCCCGCCCGCGGGCGGGAGCCGGGCGG
>VXAZ01002730.1:1353167-1367259 GCA_013399875.1 Gymnorhina tibicen
GGCCTCATCCTGCCGGCGGGTACGACCCAGCCCCGATGTTTGGTGGCGAAGCGGGCGGGAGGAAGGCTGGTGCAGCGCTCGGCTCCGCCGCCCCGGCCGCCCTCCGCAGCTCCGCGCCGGGCTCGCTGCCCGAACCGGTCCGAAGTCCCTCCGGGCAGGGGACGCCGGCGGAGCTGGGCAGGCGGCCGAGGCACACAGGGGTTAACCGCGGCGCGGCCGGGAGGAGCAGTTAAAGTGCACGGGCTGCAGATGCTTTTCAGGCCTCGATGTCTACCGTTTTAAATTAAAAAAATGCACCCGGCCCGACCATGCACCAGTGACCTGCAATTTCCCCTTCTTTNAGCGGCAGTAGCGAGAGGCTCTGGCCAAGAGGGATGCATGAACGAGCCCGTGTGAGCGGAGCGCGGCGGCATCTTCCGCCATCCATTCCGCCGCCCAGGCGCGTGGAAAGCCGCCGGCCGCTGCCATTGTTACCGGCGGGCGATGCGGGGACCGGAGCCGCCGCTCCGGCGAGAGATAAATAGCCCCTGACAGCGCCTCTTCGCACCCACAGCTCGGCAGATCGGATTCGGTGGACGGCCGCAGGTCTGTGTCGCTCCCTTTCGCGGGAGTTCCTTTAAATCACCGCTCCACTCCCCCCTCACCTCTCCCGGGGGATGTTCCCTACCGTCCCCCACACAGCAGCCCTGCCGCCCTCCCCTGCCCGCTCCCCCTCCCGCAAACGGCTGCGGCCCCGCTGCCACGGCTCGGCACGGCTCGGCGCCACCGGCCCGGCGCGGAGCTCCGCCGGGGGAGGGGGAAAACTCTCTGGTGAAATACTTTCGGCACGCTGCGACTTTGCCAGGAGGGTCTTAGCGTCGGATCTTTTGTCTCGGGGCCTTCGGCTTCGTGCCCCAGAGTGGCTGGCGGCTCTCCCGGGAAGAGCCTCTGGGCAAAGCGCCGGGGAGTCCCGGGTTGCCGCCGCGGGCAGCAGCGCCCCGGCCCCCCCGCTGCCAGCGCCCGGCAGGCACTTCTGCAGGCTCGCTCGCCTCCCGGTTCCCCTTTACCGCCGCAGGAGCCGAGGGGCTGGGACCTGCCCTCCGGAGCCCCGTCCTGCCCGCGACTCCCACGGGTGGCGAGCGTGACAGTGGCCTCATGGGGGGCTAGGGGGGCGTGTGTCCCTCGCCAGCCGCGGTGCCCCCCTTAACCGGCCATCCCGGAAAGAGGAGCAGGGGACAACTCCGGCAGCCAAGGCGCTACTTTCCAGCTGCTCCCCTCCCCGGCGGCCGGGCGCGTGCGCTCCGGAGCCCCCCGGCACCTCCCGGGGCTGCCGTCCCCGGGAACACCGGGGAGTGCCACGTCCTTCGCGGGCGCCCGCGAGCGGCTCGGCGTGAGGCGAGCCCGCACTTTATTTCCTTCCATCGTCACTTTCCTCGCCCCCCGCCCCAGCCGGAGCCGAGCCGGTGTGCGTGTGTGCAAGGCGAGGTTATCGCCAGCTCGAGTCATTATTTCCAGGCCGGCTGCCGCGGGAGTCTCTCCCAGGAGGAGCCGGTGCGGGCGGCCGGTACCCGGGGAGACAAAGGCGGGAGCCCGGGGTGAGATCGGAGCCCTGCTGCGCCGACAAGTCCGGGCTCGGCCGGTCCCGGTGCGGCCCCCCCGCCAGCAGCGGGGCTCTGCCCGGGCCGCGGGGTGCTGCCACCGCCCCGGGGAGCACGGGCTAGGTTTTCCGAGTTACATTTGTTACATTTCCGAGTTATATTTTCAGTTATACGGAATCTACTTTTAGGCGATTGTTTTCCCTTTCCACTTGTTTGTCTCCTGCTAGCCTCGTAAACTGCCTCATGATTTATTACCTAGGCTAAGTGCTTAATTTGTGAATATGAAACAGATTAAAAGGAGATCGGCGTATTTTAGCAGGCAGGCCAGAGCAAAGCCCGGCAGCTGTTTCGAGTTTGTAGGCATCTCCAACCTCGTGTAAGCAGCCCAGTCTGCTAGTGATCAAGGGGGTATCCCCGGGCTCTCTCCGAGAGGCCCACCGCCGCTGGCTTCCCCGTGCCTGCTGCTGGAGCGGAGACCGCCACGGGATGGCCGCTGTGGGCTTTTTTGGGGGGGACAAACACACGACTGATGCCGTCCGTCAAAGCGACACCCGTGGCTCTGGGATTCAAGACCGGCTGCGTCCCCGCCACAGGCGGGCTCTGCCGGAGGAGGGCCCAGCAGGCACGCAGGGGGTTAACGACGACTCTGCCCTCTCCTTCAAAGGACTCACTCGAGATAGAGTAAATACGGTCGGGGCGGGGGGGATGTGTGTGTGTGCCGCTCGGGCCACATGATGCAAAAGTAAGACAAGCACACTCCGGAGAACAAAGGCTTCCTACCCCCTTCCTCCCCCTCCCCCCCAAATCTGTCTTAATTCTGCAAGTAAACTTGAGCAGCTATAAAACAAAGGCGAACGATGAAAGTTATAGCCAAGGGACAATCAAAATAAATACCTTTGATGCTGTCCAAGCACGCACTTGGTATTTTCTGGAGCTCCCTGCTACCCCCAGGCAGCCAGGACATCGCAGGCTCTTCCCAGGACAGGGGTGACGTGCACGGCCGGGGTTTTGGCTCGGGCTGATGTAGGCTACATTCCTCAGCCCGGAAAACACTGCCCGGGGCCAGCACCACCTCGTAGCCCCTGGGCGAGGCAAGCAGGGCTGGACCGGGCCGTGCCGTGCCGTCGGGGCTGGGGCCGCGGGCGGCAGCAGCGGGACAGGGCTTCTCCGGGTGTCCCCCGGGGCTAAGCTAGCCGGGAGGACTGCGGGGCCGAAAGACGTCCCGGTGAGACGGGCCCGGGTCCCCGCGGAGGATGTGCAGCACGGCGTGGGGCTGGGAGCGGTGTCTGAGCTGTGCCCCTGCCCCCCGGGAGCCCGGCGGGAGCCAGCCAGGGCAGTTTGCCCCCGACTCGGTGATGGCCCCGGCCCCAGGTCATGCAAGTGACACCTCCCAGCCCTCGCCCCCTGCTCCCGACTGCCTTGCGCTTGCAGAGCCGACCAGCTGCCTTCATGCTTGTCACCAGCACCCTGGAGCAATTCCCATCCCCGGTGTACCACAGAGCTCTGCCTTCTCCCTCTGCTCCCCTCCACCCCCTTGGCCTTTGGAGGAAGTTTTAACGCATCAGGGACGGCAGAGGAAGCGAAGGGGCACAGCAGCAAGCCAGCTGCCTGTGCAGCCCCGCAGTGAGGCCTGACAAGCACAAGGTACTGCTGCCGAGCCCGAAAGTCAGAGAGAGGCAAAAATGTATAACCTGTCCTGTACCTCTGAGTGCCACTTAAGAAGCAGGAGCAAGAGCACAGTGCCACTCCCGCTGGAGCACAGCAGAGAGGGCTGCCTAGGAGGTAAATGATTCATGTGCCCTTGTTGAACCAGAGCAGTTGCTCTAGTCCTCCAGATGTGGCTGGTGTTGGTGCAGTGGAAGGTGCAGGAAATGGGGGTGGACTCTGGGCAGACCATGGGGACGGGGTGTGGTGTGGCACACGCCTGGGCAGGCTGAGCCCTGGTCTGCCTGGGAGCACGAGAGCAAAAGATGATGCACGTGGCATTCAGAAAGATCCCTCTGTGTGTGTGTGTGTGTGTGTGTGATGTCAGAGTAACTCTTGTCTGGGAAAAACTGAATATAAACTGTGGTTGGGAAGCAGTTCTGTAGGTACATGTGAATGAGGGCTTGGGAATACCCCCTCCCATGGCAAGGAAGTGCCTGAAAGAAGAGTGCAAGAATGAGACAACAACAGACGTGTGTGTCAAACAACTCTTTCAGGTTGGCTTGAGACAAGGTCCTTCTTCCGTATTTGGGGCAAGGTTTGTGGCAAACCAATACTAAAACTCATTTCCCAGGGGCCTGATGGGGTTTGGGTGTCATTGATTGGCCCCTGCCTTGTGAGGGGAGAGATATTGCACAGGGATATAATACCACCACTGTTTCTAGCCCTGAGCCTTGTTGTTCACTGTCTGAAGGCAGGACTGAAACTTTTGAACAACCTGAAGAGCAGTAGGCAAAAATGGCCCCAGGGTCTCCACGCTTCCCTGTAGGTTCTGCACGGAGCTGCTCTCTGACTAGGTACATCCAGCGTTTTAGAAAGGAGAGAAAAACACAGGCCTGTGTCGTGACGGTAACATACATCACTTTTCAAGCAGTATGCATAACAAGAAGCTGGAAAACCAGACAATAGCAATGAAAAAGGAAAACAATCCTTTCCAACTTGTTGGCTTGGCTTTTGCAGTCATCCCTACCTCAGAGAGGGCCGTGGTCACAGTGTTAAGCCTCGGTTATGCAGCTGAAATTCACCATGCTAAAAGTCACCTGGTCCCTTGAGCGCTCTTGTAAAGCACTCCAAGATCCCATAGAAAATAGTTTGTGTGTACTTGAAACTATGTGGATTTGCTTCCAAGAGAGCATTATGCCAGGTTCAGCCTGATCCTGTCTGGCTTTCACTGAATTAATGCCTGGATGGATCTAAGTCCCAGTGTCTCAGACCAAGGTGGTTCAGATAGCCTTCCCACCGCCGTCCCCTTGCTGCCCCAAAGGCATTTTAAAATCTTCTTGGAAGTGCTGTTACATGGCGATAGCTAAACCTCAGGAAAAAAGCAGTGGAGAACATTACTAAAGCAGAATGGGTACACCCCAGTGGCTTGGAGCAGTTGGCTGGGACACCAAAAGGTATGAGAGCTTCTTCTGGTAGGAACACAGGTGCACCCCAGGCCCCTCTTCTAACCCCAGCCCTTTGCTGCCTGTCTTAATTCCACAGGCCTTCCTGCAGCCAGGCTTACACCTTTGATGTTCTCCCAGTTACAGTTTGTCAAGTCCTGTCTCTCTTTTTCACTGTTTCCTAACATCTCACCACCCTCAGAACACTTCTGAGAAGGGGAAAAATGATCTCAAAAGTCCTGTCAACGAGAATTCCTAAAGACCACTACATGACCACCTAAATGATGCCTTCATATTCTTAGAAACTCTGTTTATGCTGCCTGTCTTGTTTCTTTGGGGTAGACTCTGCCTTGCATCATCTAATGTACTGTTCCTATCATCGAAATCTAAAACAGTAGGGAGAAGTTTTGGAATAGGGTAAGGCTCAGGACACACAGAGATAAATAGGGGGATCGACATATGCTAAATTTCAGTGGTATTTTATCTTTTCAGGTTCACAAATGTTGTGTTATGTGCCAGCAACTTTAGAGTGCTGGGCACTCTGTAGGCACAGAAGACAGATTGCTTCTGCTTGCCCCGAAAAAGGAAGAAAAACTGTAAAGTCTACAGAGGCAGGTGACCACGAGTGCTATGCTGGTGGTACAGGGAGGCAGGTGAGCTCCTGGTCTTAGTCATGGGCTCCTTTGCTATGTCTCACCAAGGCCACCACTCCCAAAGTCTGTGTCCTGTGCTTCGAAGGGAACAGTGTGTGTTTGTGTGTGTGTGTTCATGTGAATGTAATTGTGTTTCTACATAATGTGGATTATCTTTCTTTTGGCAGCAAATCTGTTCAGGGGTTTAGATAAAAAGATAAATCCTGCAGCCGTTCCCTCCCTGGGAAAGGGCATGTCTTCCGTCACTTTCTCTGCTCCTTTTTCTGAGTGGTCCCCAAGCACTCCTTTTCCTAGCTCAGCATCTGATATCACCTTGAGAGCCTGCTCACTCTCAGCGTGACACACTCCCACATGGGGAACAGGGGGAAAACACATGGCATAAGGCGCAGAAGGTGAGGTGTTGCTTGCATGAATGGGAAGAGAAAGGAACTAGGGGGTAGGGTGTAGAAGTACCCCCCAACAGCATTGCCCTATATGGTGCTGATCTGAGGGTTACACTTCCACAGCTTCCCAGGAAACTCTCCTGGCAGGGAGATCAGGTGTGCCATAGGTGCAGGACACCTAATGGGCTCCCTTCTTTGGAACCCTGGTAGAGCTGCTTGGCTTGGTGTGAAGGCAACCTTGTCAGGAAAGAGAGCTCCACTGATTTAAATGCAAAATTACTCTCCTGCAGTTCTAATTTCCCAAGCGAGGGCTGTGCAGGCTCTGAAAACATGAAAGTTGTTGATGTATTGGTTCAATTAATTTTTAAAATAAGTTTGAATGCCATTTGTTTCAAATTTGATAGGAAGGTGCTGTAGATTTTTGCAAGCAAAGAGCAAGGTGAGCATGGATGGGGTGTGTATTTTGCGTGGCCTTGAAGAAAGGGCTTAAACGTTGCATTCATTTAGTACCAGACCTCCTCACAGGGATGAGTGAAGCCCGTGGTGAAAGAAAAAGACCTGAACATCTGTATTTGCTAAGTGGCACTGGCAGCAGTCAGCCAGCTCACAGAGAAGGGCAGACGTGCGGGTGTGAGGCCCAGCTGAGACTGCTGGGTCCCTGGTGCTTTTAAAAGGAAATAATAGCTTGTGGGGGAACCCTTTCTGGTGGCCTTGGCTTCCGTGACCCCCCTCTGATGTATGATATTTAAACAAGGAAATGTCAATATTGGTTTTCCACATAGAGCCTCGTTCTGCTCTCCATGAAAGCCACTGACAAACCCCTTAGAGGGTTGGAGGGGAGCAGACCCCAAAAGAGTCGCTCAGGCCCAAATACTGTTGGCTGCATCAGCCTGGAAAGAAGCAAGTGCAGGTTGTCATGAGTGGCTGGGCGACGTGTGCTTGCAGGTAAATTAGACAGAAGAGAAGCAATCCCATCCCGCAGTATGCGGTGCCTCAAAGCTGCAGGTCTGATGGTTTGAATGATTATTGCTTTTTAAAATTATAAATTGCATTTTCGTACAGCGAGTGAGGATAATGTGCTGCTTTACTAGAATCAAGTGCAACTGAAGGGTGTTTTGTTATAACAAAGGTGACTTCTCAGTGCTTGCTTTTTCATGGTCGGGTCTAATGGAGAATTTGATTTGAACCCGATGGCTATCTGGCAGTGGTTTTGGAAAGGAGTAATGCCCATTGTACGAGAGGATATCCATAAACCGGGCCATCAGATGTGCCTTCTGATATATGTGTCCTCTGAGGTAGGAAAGTGTAAGTCATAGGAAGAGAGGGCAAGTGTGTCTGACTCATAGTAAAACGAGGGCACGTGGAAAGTATAAACGAAGGGAGGGCTGCTACTAGTAGGACATGAAGGCTGTGCTATGTGTCATGGGAAAAATAATTTAAGATCATGGATAATTTATGCTTAAAGGGGCAGTTACGGCGCAACTGCATGGTGCAGAACGTGAGATGGGGCATAAGCATAAAAGAAACTTAACCCTTGATCCTGTGCTGTCCCTGTCTTGGTGCTGGTTTATGCAGGCTGGCCCTTGACAGGTGTTGCAGTAGCAGCTTCAAGGTCCTCTAATGTAATGTGAACTCCATCACATTAAGTTCATCACATACTAAGTTCATCTTAGCACAAAAAGTGCAGTTACACAGGCTTTATGCTCTGCCACCACATCCCCAGAGGTAGTGGCATGCAAGTCCCTTAAGCAGCTCTGTGCAAATGGAGAATCATTCGTATACGGGAACCGCCTTTCCCAGGCAGGTCATAGCTACTTTCCCACTGGGAGATGACCACGGTGCAGGCCCACTACACTCTCCAGTCTCCAGCATGTGCCATGACCTCTGCTAGGGCATAGATTTCAGTAGGGACAGCCTGGGAAACCAAGGAAGCTAGAAGATGCCGTGTGCCAGTCTGATTACCTGTGGTAGGAAAAGCACCTTTGGTCTGATGCAAGACCATGACCAACATGAATCTCCAACTGGGACCATGAAAAAAGACCTATCATTTGGGAGGAAAATAAGTAAAGGAGTGTTGCTTAAGTGTGACTCCCGCTAGGAAGCACAGAGGTCGTGCATGAAGCTGAGGCCCAGCCATTTCCTAGAATGTGTCTGTCCTATGTGATTTTCTGCTTTTGAGGATAGAAATGTTACGAAAAGAGATTGTTGGGTCAGATTATTTCATCCTTGTTGTACAAAGCACAGCACAATGAACTCCCAGCTGCTGTTGAGGCTTTGGGAGCCTGTCTCACCCAAATAATCCAGGGCATTTTGGCTTCAACTCAGGCCACCTCTCGTGCAGAACGGAGTCCAGGCTTGCAGCACACAACGCAACGTCACTCACACCCCTACCATGCTTAATGTCTGTCTTTTGGAGCAGATGTTCATGAGAAGGTGGATGGGCAATGGGCTGAGGTGTGAAAGCAGACCCTTTCATGTGACTGAAAAAGCCCTCATGGAATCTCTCTGTGAGCTATCTGGGGAGGAGTGTCTCAAAACTGAGCCCCACCACTGGGGCACTGAAAGGACTGAACTACCCTGAGTCTTGGAGCAACTTAATGAGGGCTTTGGTACCACAAGAGAGGATCAGGGAAAAGAGGGAACGGAGTAGTGAAGCTCTGCCTATGCTTCTCTGTTGCTGTACATCCAGGGCTAGTGCCATTGTGAGAATATGCAGCAGTTGCTTCTTAAAGACAAAAGAAAAAAATATGAAGCCCTACTGAAGGGTAGGGCTGGTGGAGCTCTGAAAAAGCCCCAGCTAGAAAAGCTAAGCTAGCTCTGCCTTTTGGGCAAGTGATGCTCAGCAGTGTGATTTTGATGAACAACACTAGTCTGCATGAAGACAGGTGACTTTTTAAATGGGGTTTTAATAAAGTCAGTATTGCTAAGGCTATCTGTAAAAGTAATCTGCATAGGGTTTTAAACAAATAAACTTAATGATGCCATTAGTGCTTCCGACATGAAGGAGGCTGTTGCTGCAATACTGTGACCGGCTCTGTTGTGGTGCTTGCATGTTAAAAGTGCATTGGCAAATTAATATGGGATCAGAAAAGAGCTAGAAGAGTGACTCAAGGTCTGGGAATCGCATCTTATTGCAAAAGACTAAAGAAATCCCATCTATTAATTTATCCAAGAGGAGGCTATGACTTGGTTTGATCATAGTCTTTAAGTGCCCTAAGTGTCTCTATGGGGAGATTTCTGATAGTCAAGATCTCTTTAATGTGGCAGACAAAGGCATAATGAGATCCTATGTTGGAAAATGAAGCTCTATGAATTCTGAGCAGAAATAGGTGCTTTTTAAAAAAAAAAAAACAGTGAGGGGACATAACCACTGGAACAACTGAGGCAAGCAGTGGTTTTTCTTGTTACTTAAAAGTCTTCAGAGCAAGATTGGATGCCAGGTTAAAAGCTCAGGCAGAATTTATGGGTCTGATACAAGAACGTCTGGCTGAAATTCACTGGCCCATGATATGTGGCAGGTCAGACCAGCTGATCATAACAGTCCGTTCTTGGTTTAAAAAATCTATGAATTAGGTATTTCAAGTCCCCTGAGCCCTGATATTACTGGAGGTCTCAAAGGAATGCATTATAAGCTGTCATCATTTAATTGTAAGCAAGCAAGGGCATTGCCTTTTTCTTTTTTTATTAATAAACTTATTTTCCAAGAGCTTGTTAGACACCAGAGTTAAGCAGCTGTTAACAAACATGACAACATTTTAGAAACAGTTCATATAATTCTTCTTCTCCCGTTCGCTCAGCTTTGTTTTGCAGCAGCACAATTTCATTCATGCCACATCTACCAGCGCTTCTCTAGATGAAATAGCAAATTCCAGCAAAATGAAAAATGCAACCTCCATACTTAGGGTGGGCTCCTTACACTGTGTCCTCTTTCATGTGCATCCCTTAGTCTCACAGATATGCTGCAGGCTTTCTCTCAGCACCGTGCATGAGCAGAGCAGTCCATCCGTTTTCTAGTGCAGGCCCCTCAGATAGGTAGGAATCCACTGTCTGTCACGGGAGTGCTTGGCCTACAGAGCTCCTGGTTTGTGTGAGTCAATGGCAGAGAAGGAGAAAAAGATATTAAGGAGAGACCTGGTATTCCTGAAATTATGCAAGCTACTAACCTCCTTGAGGTTTCATAAAATGGCCTCCAGCAAATGGTCAGAATGTTTTTCTTACAGAGGAGTAGTTTTCAAGACAGCATAAACTTTCTTAATATCCCTTCAAAGGAAAAAAAAAAAAAGACAAGAGAGAAAATAAGGTAACAGAAAATCCCAGCCATGGCTCTTGGGAGTCTTGAAAATCATATCCACGGTTGCGTAGACATTCTAAACCTCTGATGTATTCAGTGCCTCGTTACCCTCAGTTATCAAAACTGAAACAAGAGGTGGTAAGGAGCGCAGCAGAAGATGGAGTTTAAAGTCGCTCGAGGACTGCGCTCCCGTCGACGGGAGTCCTCAGCCGCCTCCCTCCGCCCGCGCTCCTAACCCCCGCGGCATTTGATATGCAGGCAGTGAGTCAGAGGGACGAGGCTCCGCGGCTCGGCGGGGCGGCCGGGGCGGGGGCCGCCGCCGCTGCCTCCCGGGGCGCGGGCGGGGAGGTCGGCGGGGAGCCGAGCAGCGGGGGGAAAGGTGAACCCGGAGCCGAGCGGGGCACAAACCCATTAGTCGCACATAACTTGGGAAGACGCTTGGCCTCGCCATGACAACCGGCGGCCCGGGCTGCTCCCACGTCCCGCCACCTCCCCCGGGAGCCCCTTTCCGTCCTTTTTCCCGGCGCTTGGGGAATGAGGGGCTGGAGAGACGAGCCCGGTGCGGGTAACAAAAGGGAATGAAAGGAGCTCTGTAGCTCACTTTACACGTCCGAGAGGCATTTTCATGCCCCGTAATGAGAAGGGATCATTCCGAGGAAGTTCAGATCAAAGGGGAAAGCATCCCGGGCATTTGCATAATTGCCGGATTTCGGAGCACAGGCTGCAACCTGGGCACCTCACCGGGGGCTGCTCCTCGCTCGCCCAGGGGCTCCGGGAAGGTCCGGAGAGAGGGGAGATTGCAGACCGTGCTCCCGCGGGGAGGGAAGAGAGGCCTGCCCCGGGCACGAGATACGGAGGTGGCCGGGCCCCGAGCAGGGTGCTGGGGCACGGCTGCGGTGCTCGACGGCAGGAAACCCTGGGGGGCTCCGAAGGGTGCAAACCCCCCGGTGGGCGGCCAAGCGGTGCCCGGGTCCCCGGGGGCTGCTGCCGTTGTGGAGGTGGTGCCGCTGGGGATCGGCTCCCTGCTCCCACCCGGCGACATCCGCGGCGCCGAGCCAGCACGCTGCCTCCCCGGCGGCTGGCACTGCCACCAGCGAGCGGGGATAAAGGGATTAAACGGCACGCTCGTTCCGTTCAGCGGGCGGGGAGGGCACTTGGCCGGCTCCAGCCTTCCGCTCCCCTCGAACGTCTCCCCCGCCGCCTGCACCCCCGGCCCCGCGGCGCTGCCCCCGGCCGGCCCCAGCAGCGGGGAGGCACCGGGCGCGCCCGCGGTGGCTCATTGTTCCCGTAAGCAACCGGGGCTGCCGCCGGCGCCCGCGGTGCTCGGGGCGACGGGGTTCGCCGCTGCTGCTACCGGGAAGGGGATGCCCGGGGACACCCTTTTCAGCCATTTTAAAACAGCAAAGCTGGCGTCTCGCCGCGGGCGCCCCGTTCCACCCTCCTCTCTTCGGAGCCCGTTCTACGCCCCGACGATCCCGACGGAGATGCGGGGGTTCCCCCCGCCCTGAAGCCGGCACCACCCGCACACGCCCCGCACCTGCGGTCCCCGGACGAAACTCCACCCTGCGGGGACACCGCGCTCTTCCTGAGCCCTGTCCTGGGGATGTGGCCAGTCCTGGCCCCTGCTCCCGCCCCCGTGCAGCCAGCTCCCGTTCTAGCCCCAAACCGGGATGCAGCCGGACGCTTCCCCAGCTCTGGCTTGGGCTGCTGCCAGCCCCAGGCCGGGGTGCAACCTCCCCACGGGAGTCGCGGCTTCTCCCTGCACGGCCGGGCCCGGGCGGGATGGCCGGGCGCCAGGGAGGTGAGGTTAGCCTCGGAGCTGGCTGGCGGATGGCATGTTATTGTGAAAAGCGAAAAGCGAGCGGGGAAGGCAAATAGGAGCATGGCACCGTATAGGCTCGCCACGTGACCGAAATGTGTTTATCTCGCCCCGGAGATGCCGGGCTGCCTGCGGAGGCCAACCCTGCCTTCATGGCATAGGCACAACTCGCGTGGCCGCGGACGGTTCTGGGCCCTGCGAGAGACCACTTCTGTTTGCTTTTGCTGTCGCTTCGGCTCTTATCATTTGCCTTGTCATTCATCATCAACCTCTCCCGGGCTCCCTCCCCCTTGCTCCCCTCCGCCGCCTCCCCCAGGGTCAGTCGGGAAAAGACTGAGAATCCATCTGAGGAGTGAGACGCGGGAAGAAGGGCTGGATGGTGATGTGGCTGGGTGGAGGGCGGAGGGGGTGTGTGTGTGTGTAAAAGCAGCTGCATGCAGAACAAAGGTGCTGGAGGGTGGCTTTTGGTGCTGGAGCAGAACCTCGTAAATGGGAGATTTCCGTTCACAAGACTCTGCTTGCACAGTTTCTGTCCTGCCCTTGAACTGACAAGTGAATATCTGCATTGCAACCAGAAAGTAAATCACACCGAGCCTGGCTCGGGGAGGGCGCGCACGACGCCTCAGTCTGTTGCTAAGTGCGAAAAAGTGGAAGATTTCAGCTTCCCAGCGCAGCCTCGCTTCTCCGATACAGTATTTACTTTGGGAGCCCAGCGAAACGCGCTCAGTGTTTATTATGGAGAGTGCCGGGGCAAGCTCGCATTTGCGTGATTAGGAGCAAGCGGAGGAGCGGCCGTGGCGCGGAATATCAAAGCGAGACCGCCTTGGCAGGGCTCCCAGGCAGGGCTTTACTGGCACCCGCGGGATTCCGCGGGGCAGGGCGAGCGCGGCCCGGGCGGCGGCGGCTGCCGCTCCCCGCTCGCCGCCGGCGGGGCACGGGGGGAGCCGCCGGCCCTTCGCGGGAGGCCAAAAGCAAACGGCGTTCCTGCCGTGGGCTCCGCGCTAACGAGGCGCAGCGGCTGGGCCGGGCTGGGCTCTGCCCGCCGGCTCGGCGCTTCCCAGCCCCAGCCGCGGCCAGCCGGCCGGTAATCTCATTAGTGCCGTCGCGTTTGGGGAGTAAAGCGCCCGGCGTCCCCGCCCGGCCTCGGGAGAGCAGACAAAGGTCTGCGAAGCAAGGCCCTGCGGCCGTGCCACGCCGGCCGGCCCTGTTAATGTTCAATCGGGAGCCGGAGAGCTGTGCCTCTCCGTGCCGGGGGGGCGCCGACCCCCGCCCGCCGCTGCCGGGCAGCCCGCGACGAGGTCGGTCCAACGTAGCACGCCTCGCCGCCTTGCCCCGCCGGGATATTTTCTCCCTGGAAGTTATGCTAAAATAACATTTGTGTGCACGTTAATGATTTATTTATGTGGCTAATAACGCTCACATTCTCGCTGATATTTGTCTAGGCGAAAGACCAGCTGCGAAATGCCCCGCAGCTGTAGCCAGAGCTAGAACAGAGTGCCTTGGAACCAGAAATCAATGCTCCTGAAATGAACAAGTGGACAACTTATTAGGCTCAGTCACTCCACACGCCGTCCCCTGATAACGAATAGATGAAGTAGACGCCGGAGAAGGGACATGCCTGGGAAGGCCACACATGCCTGCTCCTTCCCGGAGTGGCTGGGTAACACCGCGGGGCACAGCCGGCCGCACGGACATCCCCGGGCAGGGCAGGGGGCCGTGACACGGCACTCGCGGGTTGCCTAGGGTTAGATGGCGATAGATACAGCGAACGCCCGGGAGAACAGCTCCGGGGGTCACTGATAAAGGTGTCCGGTTTCCCTGCTGCTCCAGAGAGCACAACCGACAGGTTCAGCGAGATCACGTAGTCGTGGCTTCTCTGCCTAGAAACAGTCACGCTAATTTTGCATTTTTACCATCCACGGGGAGGAAAAATACCTGTCGTCCCGCAATGCAAATCCTTACGCAAATAGATCTGCGGGCACACAGGGAGCTGCTGGCAGCCTGACCTGCCAGCCGAGAATCGCTGGCCTCGAGTTTAGAGGTGCCGGCCAGCAGCGGCACGCCCCGAAAGCACATGGGATCTTGAAAACTCCCTATTAGCCCCTCGGAACTTGCTGCTGCCTCAGAAAAGTCCGAGAAAGAGCCTGCGGTTAATCTCCGAGGCCTTCATACATCCCTGGCGAGCAGCGCCCCAGCGCTAAGTGCAATTAACATAACAGACACTAAAATAGGAGAGCGGCGCTGAATTTAATTTGCAGGCTTAGGAAAAAAAAAAAAAAA